>CABHPP010139401.1:2361-51509 GCA_902168425.1 Peromyscus attwateri | reverse complement strand
AAGTATAATGTAGGCAGGATAAGGAGAGAGGAGAATTCTGGGAGGGGGAAGGCTGAGTCAGGAGACGGACGATGCCAGCCACAGTGATGAGATGCAAGATGTAAGTTACCGGTAAGCCACGAGCCACGTGGCAAGGTATAGATTTATAGAAATGGGTTAATTTAAAATATAAGAACTAGATAGCAAGAAGCCTGCCATTGCCATACAGTTTATAAGTAATATAAGTTTCTGTGTGTTTGCATGGGTCTGAACTGCTGCAAGACTGGCGGGTGAGAGAGATCTGTCATGACCTTGGGCCTTACAAGACCAGGGAAACTTCAGCTACAGAGATCTGACTATGTGTCGGCTTACATGTGTCCCAGTTATCTCTTGAGCCACCAAGCCCTGCAAAGATGCTCTTAAGGAGTGGAGAAATGAATGGGATGAGTAGAAAGTGTGAACTCTGTGTGCAAAGAAGTACCCTAGAGATCAGGTGTGTCTGAGGTTTCTTGTGTATCATTCAGGATGAAGATCTCTGCAGTATAAAAGGATGCAGGAAGATAAAGGGTAGAAAGGAGCAGGAAGCAGGCTGTGTAGGGTTGAAGGAGCGTGTAGAAAAGACTCATCCTGAGCAATGCAAAGGTCCTGCTTCCCCTATGAAAAGGCCACACACCTGCCCTGGGATGGGGGGTAAGCATCTAGATTCCTTGTATTTAAAATCCTCAAAGATCAAGTGATATTCACTGAGCTGAGAAACACCTGCAATCAGCCAAGGAGAAGACTGCCCCCCTTCCTGATTAAAGAGAGCTCTTGTTTTTCTTTTTTGGTTTTTCTTGTTTTTTATTTTTTGTTGTCTTCTGTTTTGTTGTGTTTAACATTCTCTTCAAGTAGGAGTTATTGACTAGAAAAACAAAAAGATTGAGGCTATAGAAAAAGTAGAGAAATTCCCTTTCCTTCCCACAGACATACTTTAAGACACAACACTAGTAGACTATTTTAACTATCTATTGGGGGTGGGGATTTCTGTGATGGAACATTTACAAACTAATTCTAAAATTTATCAACCTCCTCCCCCCCAAAAAAGCATGTAAAAGATAAAAAAAAAAAACAAGACAATCATAAATAAGAAAAGGTTGGGGATTTAGCTCAGTGGTAGAGCACTTGCCTAGCAAGCACAAGGCCCTAGGTTCCATCCTCAGCTCAAATAAATAAATAAATAAATAAATAAATAAATAAAATAATTAAATAAATAAATAAATAAATAAAAGGATGGGAACTTTATACTATCAGATCTCAAGACTTACTACACAGTATGTTAGTGGCATAAACACTGGAAAACAGACCAGTGAAACAGAACCTCTAAAGAGACCCACAAATATGAGATCACTTGATTTAACAAAATTAATGGCACTGAGGTGATTAGATATCCAATTAACTTTGATAATCATCTTTCATTATGCATAAAAAAATAATTTGAGACTGATTATAACATAAACATGCAATGTTAAACAATATAGAATTAAACTACCATATCAAGGTGCTTTGGAATGCTCCAGAAAGTTAAGGTGGGATGTTTTACCTTTGTACGGGAAATAATACAAGCTACTGTCAGAACCACCATAAGCCATTAGCTACAAGTTGTTTTCACTTTCAACAATGGAACATTCTACATTGCATTCTGTGTATATCTTTGCAAAATTAAGTGTTTAATGGTGTCTATAATAAAAAGCAAGTAGTGTGCAAAAAATTAACATAGGAAAGGGTATAGAAATGTTGGTTGGTGTGGTTTAGAAATGGTTCAGTTCTAGGACTTGAGAAGTTATGCAATGCAGAAACATAAATCCTATTATTAAGTAACCATGCTTACTTAAGTTTGAAATGAAATATTTTTGCTGAATTTTCATTATTTTTCAAAATACCTCATGCTTTAAGAACATAAATCCTTATTACATTGTTTGAGCCTAAATACTTAAAGAAAATGGTTATGCATTTCTTTTAACTTAGCAGGTCTATTAAAAATTGGGGAATATTAAAGTTTTAATAGACCAAGAAATTATGGAAAGTTTTAGAAAAAAAACATGGAAATAAAATATCCATGGCATTCAAGTGAGCAAAATTCCTTATACAAGAATAAAATGCACTAAACATAAAACACATTTGACAAAATTTACTGTATTAAGATTAAGAAGATATATTTATACGAGGCATTAAATAACTGAAAAGGCTAGCAGAATACTTGGAAATAATATTCACAACACACACACCTAAAAGGGAATTTGTGTCTGGAAAACATAAAAGAAACTCTACAAATCCTTTTCAATAAACAAAGAACCTCAGACACTTGAGTTCAACAATTGCCAAAAGGGTCAATTAGCTTGGTTAAAGGGTCAAATTCACTTTTTTTCTTAGCCTCAATATTAATTTTATTATTTGTAACAGCGCCTCTGAAATTGCTTAATGAATCTCACTCTTTCTATTTTATTACTAAGTTTTCAGAGGAATGATCACACATGTCAGAATACAATTGCGTTTACATTTGCTTCTAAATTAAAATCAGTTGAAATTAGGTTGAAATTCATAACAATTATTTGCTAGCCTGAATTACTGGAATATATTAATTTTACAGAAATTGTATATTTCCTCTTTCAGAGGCTAACATCTTTTTAACTTTATTCCCTTCCTTTTATGTATTGTTATGTGTGTATTATGTATATTTGTGGTCTTTCATGTGCCACAGGTGCATATGGGAAGGATAAAGAATAGCTCTGTAGGTCATTTCTCTCCTGTACTACAGCTCCAGGGTTTGGCCTTAATTCATCAGGCTATATGGCAAGAGTTGTTACCTTTTGAGCCGTCTCACCAGCCCCTAAACTCCATTGACTTTGTAAAATTATTTCTTTTATTTTTGAAATTATAACTACATCATTATCTCCTTCCCTTTCTTCCCTCCAAATTCCATCTATGTAAGATATTCAATTAACTTTGATAATCATCTCTCATTATGCATAAAAAATTAATTTGAGACTGATTGTAAACATAAACATGCAATGTTAAACAATATAGAATTAAACTACCATATCAAGGTGCTTTGAATGCTCCAGAAAATTAGGGTGGGGTGTTTTACCTTTGTATGGGAAACAATACAAGCTACAAATACATATGTTTCTAAATATATAAATATAATCTACTCGGTCTGTATAATGTTACTTATGTTTCTCAGGACTGAGCTTTCTGGTGTTAGAAAAACAATTGGTGTGCTCTTTCTTGGGGAAGACTATTTCTCCTGTTTTCAACACTCCTTAGTTCTTTCTGTAGGGTTGAGACTTCTTGGACTTTCCCCTGAATATGGTAGAATGTCTATTGCTGTTGTCTTTGTTCAACTCACGTTGAAGCAGTCACGCTGGTGAGACTTTATGGGTATAACTTTTGACATTCCTCGGAGACAAAATAATATCAAATTCCTATTCTTTTGTCTCTTATGAATATATCCATACTCGTTTCCACAATGATTCCTGAGCCTCGGGTACAGGAGTTGTTTTGTAGATGTATCTCTTGGAACATGGATCCACACTCTATGTTTTGATTGGTTTAGTGTTCTGTAATGGTCTCTGTTACAAAGAGAAGTTTCCTTGATGAAGGGTGAGGACAACCCTTATAAGAACAATAATTTGGAATATCATTACTGGAATATCATGCTGGTTTAATAAATTGGTGGTTATAGGATCTGT
The DNA here is from genome assembly GCA_902168425.1 of Peromyscus attwateri. Taxonomy (NCBI): domain Eukaryota; kingdom Metazoa; phylum Chordata; class Mammalia; order Rodentia; family Cricetidae; genus Peromyscus; species Peromyscus attwateri. Next base: position 47,802 of record CABHPP010139401.1, on the reverse strand, counting down.
AACTTCACTAAGTTTCACCCTGAGTAGTTGGCTAGATATCTAGTACCAGATATGATTTCCCTCTTGCTGAACAGCTCTTAAGTCTAATTAGAAAGCTCTTGGTTAACCCCAAGGTAAATGTGCTATTATTATTGCACCCTTAGGGTAATTATGCCATGCCGATCATGTTCGTGGTGAATGAACATCATAGTTGAGTAAGACTGCTGATTGCTTTCCGCCTTTGGAAGCTTGCATAGCTTCTTCTGGTGCCATAAAAGCTGGTCCTCAGGGAGGAGGCTTTCAGGTCAGGGCTTCGGGTGCCTCTGGGCCCTGTGTTTGAAGTGCATAATATCTTCAGCAATAGGGACATATCTTCCCTGGGGAGTAACTAAGGACAATAACAATAGCCTGCAATGTTTTGGGGAGTCTCTTGGGCAACTCCAACTATTCAAAAGAGGGCTTCTCATTACTTGGTGTTGGTGTTTTGTTAGCTATCTTTGGCTCTTGGAGGAAGAATTGTGAGCCCAGATGAGTGAACTCAATTTGTATATTTATGCACATAATTATGTGGATTTCGGGGTTTTTTATGTAGATAGTTAGTGTATGATTCCTTATGACTTTTTCAGACATCTTTACTGTTATTTTACCCCCTCTCTCTTTCTTCCATATTTATTTGTCCTCTCCCTAACGAGAGCACCCATTTTTCTGATTTCACTTCCCTGATCAAATCATTTATATCTGACTATTATTCCTTCTATTATTCCCCAAACCTCTTACCCCATAAATTATCCTTTTTATTCTCCTGTTTTTTTCAGTCACTTGATAATATGTACTTATACCTGAAGATTTGAATCTATGAGCCTCAGATGAAAAAGAACATGTGACATTTGTCTTCCTGGGTCTAAGTTACCTCAGTCAGTATGACCTTTTCTAATTCCATCCACTTGCCTACATAGTTCATGATTCCATTTTTTCTTTACAAATAAATAGTATTCCATGGTGTATGTATGTGTACCAAATTTCTGTTATCCATTTAGGCATTTCCCAGCTATTGTGAAGTAGGATGTTGAGTCCTTAGGCATATGCCAAGGAATGATATAGCTGTGACATTTGGGAGATTTATTTTAAGCTTTTTGAGAATTCTCCATACTGATTTCCATAGTGGCTGCACCAGTTGACAATTCCACCAATAGTGGATGATGGTTCCCTTTCCCCACAACGTTGCCTGCACTTGTTTTCAGTTGTTTTATTGGTCTTTACTATTCTGACATAGGTAAGATGAAATCTCAAAGTTGTTTTGATTTGTGTGTCCATAATTGCTAGGGGCAATGAATTTTTTTTTGAGATATTCATGAGACATTTTTTTTCTTATGTTGAGACTCTTTGTTCAAATCCTGGGTCCAGTTATAGAATGAGTCATTTATTTTTTGACTCTGATTTTTGAGTTCTTTATGTATTCTGGAAATTAATCATCTGTCAGGTGTATTCTGTTTCATTATTTATATGTGAAATGCAATTTAAAAACTCAGTTAGTTCCCATTCTTCAATCACCAGAATGCCTAAAATGAAAAGGATTTTTAATGCAAAGCCTAATGGAGAATTAACAATGCAAGTTCTAAAATATGCCTAGCAGGGACAAACTTAGTTTGAACATCTTGAAAAACTGTGGACAACATATGAAGAAAGCTAATATATACTACATACATTATAGTTTGCCAGTTTTACTCCTTGATACATACACAAAAAGTCAGCATTTTGAATCCAGTAGAAAACATCTTCAAAAATATTAATAGCATCCTTATTCATAATAGCCAAATTTAGTCTGTGTTGTGTAATGGTTTGTTTTTAATTTGGTTGAAGCCTTTCTAGAAATAGTGGCCATAAGTCATGATAGCCACACTGTAGAAAAGGTTGAGGATGTTAAAGGTGTTGGAGGGTTTGGGACTTAAGGTGTGTGTGTGTGTGTGTGTGTGTGTGTGTTGTATGTGCTATGTGTGTGTATGGTATGTGTGTTTATATGTGGTGTGTATATGGTGTGATGTGTTATAAGGTTGTGGGAAGGTGTCACAATGAGAAAGTGAAACCAAAAGGTATAATACAGAAGTGCATGGATTACAGGTCCCAAGGAGGTAAATGTGCTGAAGGCAGGACATCAAAGAAGTTCAGAGGCAGCAGGGAGCTCAACAAGCATGTGACAGGAGATAATGGAGCTGTGGGGCTATGTTTAGAATGTCCAGAGACATTATTCCTTAGGTTTTCCTGTGGGGGTTGTGGATCCACTACTTTTTTACAAAACACTTTTGAAAGGGAAACTTACATATTTCTCATGTCAACCATTAGGTTTCATCATGGTAGACAATGGTGGATTTGTTGATACTTGGGTCAGTGAGATGAGAAGCAAGTGAGGTATATCTCAAACCACCACATGGGTGTGTTTTATGTAAGCTAACAATGTCAGGTTCTGATGTGACTGTGTTTCCAAAATGTATCTAAAGCCAGAAAATGTACTCAGTAACCAACTATAATCAACACATTTATGGCAGATTAAAACCTTAACATATCAACATGGGATTGTTAATAAGGGTGGAGTCCTTAGAGAGTGGAACAGAAAAATACAACCTACATTTTCACACCAAATGCTTCATAGTACACACTCTAGTTCCACTAGCGTGGTGTCCAGATCTTGAAAAACTAATTGAAGACTGTCAAGTTCAGAATAGCAACAATCTTGCAATAGGCACTAGAGACTCTGAAGGAGCCCACTAGTGCTACAAACATATTGTCTCTCTTCATCTAGGAGGTGGGTAGTTCTTCCACACATAGGTAAATTCCATTGAGTTGCTATTTTATGCTAGTTTGTTTGTGCACATTATATTTCACTGAGAAAATAAGCAGAACTGAATTTTTATTGACAAAATGAAGCAATTATTAAATGGTCAAACTAGTACACAATCTGACTACAATATCCCTTAGGACAGATATACTCAGCCTAACATACTTTTTGGTAGTTACTTACAGATTTCTTTAAAATCCTGCATTTGTGTCTCCTGTGATACAGTTTTCTCCATGTCTAGGTTAGTCAGTACAATACAGAGTGGCGACCAAAGTATGAGTTCAGGGTCTAGTTGAACCCCCAATCTCTGTGTGGTCCTGTTACGTTATCTAGTCTCCCTAGAAATTGAAATGGAAGTGTCACCTGTATGACCGGACCACTGAAAGATGTGTATTTGGCAGGGCAAAAGAATGAAATAGATTCTGTATTCTGTTCTCACCACCACCACCACCACCCTGTGTGCACACATTATGGATTTAACGTAGGGCCTTAACATGCTAGGCAGGGACTCTACCCCTGAGCTATGTCCCCACAACTTATGTGGCCATGGCAATATTATGTAGAGTATATAAATTGTATGAGTCGTTCCAATTAAACTAACTTTAGAAACCAGACAGAAAGGGGTAGGGAATGTGAGGTAACACAGAATGAGGGAGACGAGCAAAGTTAAACATATTTGTGATGTAGCCAATGAAAAGTAATCTCATGCTGTAACGCAAAGCAGCACTCCAATGTCTGTGGGAAAGATGGTCCAAATCATCTCGAAGAACCTAAAACAGGACAACCAATCTACTAGAAACAAAGGTTGGGAAATAGCTACTCAGGTGCACCAATGTTATTCATGTCAAAAATCCAAATCATTCTATCTCTGGAGCCACTACAACACCCAATCATTAAGAGGAGCTACCATTCAGAGCTATGAACTCACTATGGCAATGAAAATTTGTATATCTGAGGACAAAAACTTTGCTCTCTTCTATAAAGCTGCGTCAAAGTAAAATCAATTCTCAAACCATAGAGGAGCCGGAAACTTTGCTAGTGACTGTTGAATAATAAATGGAAAGCAGCCATATTGTACTCACTCATTTAAGATGTATAAAGTGATGAGCTACCGCCGCTGTGGTTGCCTGCGTGAAATCAAACCAAACAACATTCCAGCAGAGTGGGGAGGGAGGCTCCTAAGTCCCGACCCCTAACTAAGGAGCTATTGACAGTTAGCAGCTTCTGGGGGAGAAAGAGTCAGTTTTATTTAAGGGTATGGCCTTCCATGCTCCAATGGATGGCCTCATAACCATGAGAGTATAGGTAGCACCATTAGACTGGGTGGGATACAAGCAAATAGAAACACAAATTTGGGAGGGGTGAGGAATAGGAAATGGATCTGGGATGAGTACAGGGGTAGGGAGTAGAGGCTTAATATGATCAAAATACAGTGTATAAAAGTCTCAAAGACATTAAAATACTATATTAAAAAGATATATAAAGTGTTTTGTTGTAGTAATTGTGTAATTATTCAAAGTTTTACTAAACACCTTAGGATTTGAACCCCATTTAGTGCTCATACTGTTTCAAATTTCTCTACTGGAAGTTTTCCTACCACTATGGTTATTTTAGCATGGGTGTTTCTCAAAGGGGGAACCGAATGCATGTAAAGCATCATCTTGATTTCGTGGCTACACCCCTAAAATTTCCAAGCCCATGTAGAGGTCACAGAGTGTTTTTACAGAGTAGTTTCATTTCCTTCTTAAAAATTTATTTGTTTTTTAGTTTGCTTTATTTGTTTGAGACAGGCTTCTATGTAACCCAGTCTGGCCTTGAATTTTCTGTGTATCTAAAGATGGCCCTGAGTACCTGATGTCTCTGCCTCAGATCTGGAATTACATGAATGTGCCATCACGCTCACACTTCTCCATTATTCATGTTGAAACACGGAACCCATTTCTCTTCTCTTTGCCTATTAATCAGTAAGGCATATCTTTCCAAAAACTGGCCTAGTTTACCGCGTCGAAAATTTCCAACAACTGTAATTATCAGTATTAAGAGACATTCACACCATAAAGAGAGTCTTTCTCTGTTGTTTAAGGCAGAGCTGTGTGAGGAATATTATCTGCTTTTGCCTGTAGACAGGTGAAAACTGGATAGTTACGTTGCCCTTCAAATTTCCATTCTCTGTGCCCATGGTTCTGGAACCTCCAGATTCCATGTTTCAGCTGTTGGGATCATATCCAGTTGGAAACAACCTCCAAGGTAAACATAGACAAATTAAAAGGAGACATTTGACACATGCCTCATGGACCCTGAAATAATAAAAAACAAAGAAGCCTAACAGACCAGCTTCTTGAGAAAGAACGTGAGGAGTGTTTGACATTGCCCAGGATGGCCCGGCCGAGATGAATACACTCGCTGTTCTTGAAGAGGCAAACTAGGATTGCAGCCCCAGCTGTGATAATAGGAGCACAGTGACCCGTGACTGCATCTTGACTGAATTGCAGGTCTTGAATCTAATCATTATGTTAAAAAGAGGTGTTGAGCCTAAAAAGGAAGGCAAGTCTGGAAAAAGAGACATGGCAGTATGTTAAAGCCAACCTATCGCCTCGGGTCCACAAATACATGTCATCCCACTTGCTATTTGTTTCTGCCAGAGCTGTCATCCGATGATCTAGAGATGAGAAAGGGGAATGGCAGCTTTTACAAGAAGTAATAACGTGTGGTGTGAAGCTGTGTCTGCTGCTGAAAGGCCATGTTCCTGTGTTGAGTTATTTCCATCCTTTTAGGAGGTACTCCGTGAACTCCACCACACCGCCAGGAAACTCACAGGTGTGTCAAGCTGATGGCATACACATTTCTACCTTTTTCTATTCCGAACACAGACAAGGGAATGTATTCACTAGTGTTTCTTAAAGCTTGAACAGCATCACATATTGAAAACTAAAAGCAAAAATGTAACTTTGTTTGTAATGCGTGGTTATTACTCCATGTATAAGCAGTAGCTCATATAAGATCAGAGCTGAGTAACTAGTAAATATAACACCACACATTACATAATATTTTCTCTTTTTAAATTTTGTTTACTGTGTGCACGTGCGTGCGTGCGTGCGTGCGTGCGTGCGTGTGTGACGTGAGGGAGGGAAACATGCACACCATGTCCTACAGGTGGAGGTCTCAACTCCATGAAGTTAAGACAGTTTGACAGAAGCATCCAGAAGGCAGTTACATTAAAGCTAGGAGATCTCTGCTTGGGCCTCAGACACTATCTGACAAGGTTATCAGCCTTTGGATTGATGGAGGTTGGTGACCTGCTAAGTTAATAATTTCCCAAAGGTTTCACTTGATAAGCACAAAGGACACAGCCACATAGGTAGGCAAGGTAATGGCTACTGAGGGGACTAAAGCTAGTCCAAGATAAACTGCAATTAGGCTCCAGACCTGTATCATTCTAAGCTCTCCATGATCACTGCAGCACTAAACAGCCTTAAAGAGGGTTCAGTGTAGATGGTTTATTTCAGAGAATTTTCCAAGGTTTGATGTAAGCTATGGTTTCTTCTTTGGAATTTTGGTTCATATACATCTCCTCTCATTTGACTAAACGTTTCTATCCAACTAGTATTGCTTAATGCCAGGAGACTCACAACACCTGAAAACTATGTGCTGTGAAACATGTTGTCTTGTTCAATGCCTCCTTCTCAGCCATCAACGTAAGAGCATGTACACGTGAGAGCAGAGCAAGTGGTTCTAATTAACGCTTGAGGTAAGGAGATGTCCAGAGAGATCAGACAATAGACAACTGATACGTTTTAAGTGGTTGATACTATGTACTGAATAAAAATTGATATTTTACAAATTGGATGGCCATAGTAAATGTTTCTGATCTTAAATCTGACTTTTACCCTCATTGTTCAAATACAAAATAATGAAAAGTTGTCTCCCTTAAAAATATCTTCTCAGATACAAAAATGAATTTATTGACTTTGTAGCTGTGTTTCCTCCAAAAGTGCCTCTCTTCCAACTAAATATTTTCTAGTACTAACTAGTATAGATATGATTGCTCTGACATTTAATGATTATTTTGAATCTATAATTGTGAGTGTGAAAGTGAGTGGGTGTGAGAGAGACACAGAGACACACCCAGAAAGAGAATATGTCTGTGTCTCTGTGTGTGCACTTACTCAATTCCTTGTATCAGAATTGATTAATGTCTCTAAGAACCTGAGGGAAGGAATAAAAATAAAATATACGTAACATATCCAAGCATTTTTAAAGCACCACAGAATGTGAATATAAGATAATAAATGCTAAGTATTTTAGGGAATGTTCATCTTTATGAACTAAGTATTAAAAGAGATTTGTATGTAAAGGCTGCTATAGAATTTCTAACACCCTGTAGATTACCTGTCCAGGGCCTCTGAGCCACTCCCCATATGCCAATCATGCCTTCTATCTCCTTTAAATCATTCAAAAGAATGCTTCAACCTGGAGCATGCACAATTGGCACTCATTTTGTAAAGGACGGTGGAGGAATGACCTTACAAGAAACTAATGGGCCTTGCTTCCTAAGAATGTCTATCTGGGCATGTAACATATGATAAATCATAGCCAAGGGCTTCTCAAGAGTTTCCTGATGAGAGAACCATGACCTTTTCAAGTGCAAAGTGATGGATTGGATGGGGCAAGCAACATGTAGATTTATTTTTATTAAAAGGCTGGTAAACAATGACAACAAAAACCAAAAACAACAGCAACACACACACACACACACACACACACACACACACACACACACACCCCGCACAGGATGGATCCACTATTGTCAGCTCAAATATCTTGCTAATATCCTCAATCAGGAAACAAAATCAAAAGAAGGTATCTGTCTGAAACACAAGACCTTAAGTAAAAATGTAGCATTAACACTTGTTCACTCCAGAAATGTTTTGTGGACCTGTGCAAATTGCCACAACCAAAGTTCTGGGTATTTCTGGGAAGGTGGGTGGCCAGCCGTCTGCAGCATGCAGCTTGTCTTCTCTAGCAGGGCATCTGGAGGAACTGCTGAGTGGAGCCTTTGAAGTCCACTCTGCAGGGGTGGCCTGATCCCTTTGGAGAACTCGCCATGGTATGAATTTACGGAGCCTCATGCAGACTGTGGTTCTCATAATCCTCACTTAGTTGGTTTTAGGCAAACATCACAGATTTTCTTACACACTGGCCCTAAAAGAGCTTCATAAATTGAAAGGAAGAATTCAAAATCTTTAGTCAGCACCTGACTCCAAATTCACTACCTTATAGTCCAGAAGGGAGCCCAAAAGCATGAGCTGAATTTATTTTTCCATAGAAAATAAACATTCACCAAGGCACATCTGCTCCGGTTTTTCATTCCTAACTAGACAGCTGATATAATGCTTTGTTTTTTTAACTTCCCCACAGGATCCAATCACAGCTTTCTGTAGCATTTTAATCACACTGACACACAGAGAGACGAGACATCCCAAATAGACTTTAGACAAAAACTGAGAGCAGGAGAGAGAGAGCAGTGTGTGCCAGGCTCAGACCTGCTGAGATATCTGCGAGGGTCTGACATGTGACTTGAGGTATTTCCTCTCATATAGGTCAATCTTAGCACTGAAGTGAGGTGAAGGCAGCCCTGTGCATGAGTACACTTTCTCTAATACACCAAAACTCCCTTTGTAGAAAACATCCTGGTGGCCCCTTTCCCTCATCCTTAGCACAGTGTGGAACCCCTCTGGTTTGAGAGGAGCCATCTTTCCCATGTCTCAAGACTTGTTTTACCTGCCCACGCCATCATCTTGGACTGTGTACTAGCCCTGGTCCTCCACTAGGCCAAAATGATTTTATCCTTGAGTTGATTGTTTTCAGATTCAATCCCTACTTCCTCGCCTTCCCCTTGGTCTGCTCCTTGTCTCTGTAAATGACCCCCACCAAGCATAAGTGCCAGGCTTAGGTGGCTTTGAGCTGTATCCAGCCTACAGGAAGCCCAAGAAGGACATGGGAGGGTGGAAAGATGATAGGAAAAGAGCATTTGTTTTCCTCTCCACCTTGGGCAGTGTTGCCACCAGCAAGTCTATATTCTCCTGTTAAACAGGAGAGGAAAACTTGACATCTGACCCCTCCCAGAGTTGTCAAGAAATCTTATTCTCTGACATCTAAGTATTCAGTGAATCGGCTTTTATACTCTTCAGGCTGCCTTTAAGGATTCAACAGCAGAAGGATTTAACATCAGGAGAAAGAAGCCTAGAAATAAGAAATTCCAAGGCACCAACAGGGCTGCAATTAGGAGAATGAAAGCTGTTCTAGCAACAGCCCACCTTCCTAAACGCACCCAGACTAGCAGACAGTGTTCTTCAAATTTTCAGGAGCCACAGCATCTTCATCCTGGGTGTTTCCAGAAGGAACCCATCTCTGGGAGCCAGGTCTAGGAATATGCTTGTTAATACATCCCAGATGGTTCTTCTGCACACAAAAATCTGACAAAAACTTCACATCTTACTGAAGCCAAAATCAATAGACAAAATAAATAAAAATGTTCTTCCCACGTTCTTCACACTCCCTCCTCCGTAACAACATACTGTCTCAGAAATCGGGAGCAGAGACATGCATGCATCTTAGGAGAAATGTGAAATACTTCCAGGTCCTCTTTGTACCCAGAAAGAAAGGGATAAGAGCAAAAGAAATAAGACATGCTACTCTTTCCTCTTATAAAAAGGAGAATACTACATGTGCAATATTCATAAAGGCACCAAAATTGTGTCTATTTCTGGTCATCCCTTAGAAATCATTGTTATTTTATAATAACTCTTTTCTAAGGACTTCTTATATGAAAGGTTAGAGAAAGCAGCCAGTTGTTTTCTACTCCACCGTCCACAGTTCTGAGGCCGATGAAAAATCAACCGCCCGGTGAAAGACCATATTTTTAGTATTCTATCCTTTCAACTATTATAATAAATGTGGCTATCTACAATCAACGTGTTTGGAAACTGGATGCAACTGCGGCCTATATTATGGGCAAAATTGGCCCCTGGAGGAGACTCAACTGTTCTAAGCACTGTCCACTTGAGGCAAAGGTAACTTGACAAAGGGCTGCATGCAAGCCCTGAAGTGTTTACTGCTTTTAAAGTGCCTGGCTTCTGAGAAAGGAAATCGAATCTTCACTGCAAGTAGAATGCTGATATTTCTTAGGTTGAATACTAATTCTGCCACAAAGTGTCTGTGTTAACTCTTACTAATTGTAGGCCTCAATTTCTCCTTAAGATGAAGTCTTGAAATATAAGAACATTTCCAATATCAGAATATATCAGGCCATGCCGCAGAGGGGCATCACCCTGAGCAGACTCCTGCACCAAATCAGATCCATCTTATACTTTATCAGCCCATAAATCTGTAAATACAATAGTCTGTATTACCCACTATAATACAGCACAGGCTATTTCTCATAGTAAATGGGCAAGCTAAAGACTACCTGGCCCAGTACCATGAGGCTTGATTGGTATTAGAGGAAAGAGAATGACGACATTAACATTAGAGAGCCACTGCTCTGAACCAGATGAGCTTCGATATTCAGCCACCCCAGATCTGAATGCTATTGTCAGCCCCCAGGGAGCCAAGGGGCCCGGAAGCTTTGAGATCTTAGGGATTATCTCCCACTTAATGCACCTACATCCAAACACTTCAACTAGAATGACCCCAAATAGAGAAACTTAAATTTATAGACCAGGGCTTCCCATCTTCTCTGGAAATGCCTTGAAGAACCTTAACCTACAGCTAACAGACTCTGAGATCAGCTTCCAAAACCCAAACTGTGGCCTAGAGCGGCCCCTAGGGGTTAACTTAGTAATCACTTTACCAACCTGCACCCCATCTATCCACCAATTTTCACATCAATGAAGTAGCAGGATTTTCATGTAAATCCACTAGCGTCATTTCATGGAAGTTCAGAAGTACTGACTTAGTAATATATGCTTAATAAAATTAGCAACATTCAAACTATGTTCTCCTTTCTTGGGCTTCTTTTCCAGAAGGTGTATTCAGTGAAGCAGGCAGAGGTGTAGAAGATGGCTGGGGGAAGACTGTCTTGAGATGTTAAATGACATTAATGTTTGGCTGTTGGAAACTCTCTTCTCTAAAGGACCATTTTCATTTGTACTAGGGGTTAGTCACTTTAAAAAAATATTGTACAATCTACAGTAGCATATAAGGCCCAGTGCAAACTCTAGGTGCAAGCCTTGTTTTAAGAGGGTTGGCTTGAGGGATTAAATGGCAAAGGGAAAGTGCTTTGGGGTTATTAAAAGTCACTAGCTAGAAAGTTTCAAACTGGATTTTGCCTACCTACAATCGTGACGGAAGAAAATGCTTGAGCACATGACATTCATTTTTTAATAAAGACACCTTTTTTTAACGTTGGTATTTTGATTTTACTCTTTTCAGTAAAGGGTCTGTAACATTGTATGTGTCAACAGGATGACAGAAGCCACCTTTGAGTTTTCAGTGCAATTTTTAAAGCTTGAGCATGCGCACATGTGCTTCATGGAAGTGCCTGGGGGGAGGGGAGGCCTGGCCATTTGTCAGACTGACTTCAGCCTTCCTTCACTCTCTTGAGCACCAAGACAACTTTGGTCAGCATATTGAAAAGCAGATTTTGGCTCTTCCTGCTTTTTGCCTATTTCAAATTCTGTCTACGTAAGTTTGGGTCAGTCAGAAGTAAACGTCAAAAGGAACTGGAATCAGACACACAGAAAATGACAAAAGCCACACCTGGTGGCACTGACCTGTAATAACTACTCCGGAGGCTGAGGCAGGAAGCTAAGGAGTTAAGGGGCTAACTGGGTTCCCAAGCAAGGCCATGGCAAGCCTAGACAAGTTGCTGAGACCCTACCTCACAATAAAAAGTAAAACCAAAGTCTGAGACTATGGCTCGGTGATAGGATGCTCCCTGGCATGTGTGAGGCCCTAGGTTCCAGCTCCTGTACTGCAAGGAAAAACAAAACAAAATCGGCTGGGAATTGCTAAGAGAGAAAACTGCAAGTGTTTCAAACTGAAATTGAAGCCTGCCACCTGAGAAGGAAATTGAAGGAGGAGGAAGACAGATGAGGAAGAGTCTCCGGTTGCACTGTGGACTTAATCACCTTTTAAACCAATGACTCCAAAAGAGACAACTGGTACTCAAGCTTATTGCTTGAAAATAAATGTAAGAGTAACCACATTTCAACACCCTCAAGGACACGAACACGGATGAGATCATATCCTGGGTTTATGCTAACTTTGGCGCACATTTCTACCCACTATTTTAGTAAGGGAATCAAAAAGTTGTGGAGATTATTTTTTCCCATGTAAACTAAACACCATCCAGTAGTTGAGAAATTGGAAACCACAAAGCTTGGGAAGAAAAATGAATGCTTTGGAGCATAAATTTTTCCATTAAATTATGCCAATAAACTTGGAGCCTTGAGAGTTACTCTACAGACACTATTTTAGAGGAAGGAAATGCTCTGTGTGCCCTCAAACCAGGGCTAGGAATCAAATGATGGGAGTCACAAACTGTTTTATTCCCACTAGGAGGAATGGATCACATAATCATTTTCATGCCAACTGAAGAACAGTGAGGTCAAACTGAATATAAATTTATTAATGTAGGATAACACTTTCCTAATGTTTCATTTAAAAAAAACAAACCTAAGTTATAGATCTAATTGTATTTTTCTTAAGCAGGCCAGATAAACACTCACTGACTGATAACACTAAAGATAAATTAAAAGTTGCTGTTAAATCAGAACAGAACTTTTCGCTGTGTATGTGTGTGTGTGCATTTGTATGTGTTTATGTGTATGTATGTGTGCATGTGTGTTTATGTATGTGTATGTGTGCATGTGTGTGTGTGCACACACGTGTGCGTGTGTGTGTGTGTGTGTGTGTGTGTGTGTGTGTGTGTGATTACCTAAGCTTGCATGTAGAGGCCAGAGGTTGATACTGGGGTGTCTTCCTCTCCTAAAAGTAGAAGCCAAGGAAAAATAGCTGAGCTCTAGCATCTTTATATTAGCCTAGTTAAGGCCAGTGATGGTAGCGTGTGTTGAGTTCAGAGCTGGAAAAAAAATGCACAGTGTCATGTGACCACAGCCAAGCCAAAGCTTCTAATTCAAAGGGAGTATGAAGAGACACTAACAGAACTGACCTCACTGACTCCCTTGTTCCCTTCATGTCTTCTTTCTTTGCCTGACATTCTTCCCCATTCCTGTTGAACAAAAACAAGCTATGTATAAAATTGAATCCTCCAAGTATGGATTGATAATCACCAGGACTTATGGGCAATAGTTTTTGGTAATCATCAGCAAAGTCGTCATCCAGTCATTTAATTTCGATGTCAATGGCAGCAGTTGTCATGATAATGTAATAGTCATTGTTTCTAAATTTGAGATTTCCTGCTGTCCAATTTAGTATAAAGGAGGGATAAGATAGAGGAGAGCATACGCAAAATAAAAGAAAATACATAAAGGAGCTTAAAATTAAATTTGAGAGGCAATCCCCATATTACCATCAAAGGTAATACAGTCAGTGCTATCATCTACTTTGGGTTGTATATGAATTAATCCATGTAGACCTTCTGGGATTTTCAAATCTATAATAGAAATATTGATTCTACTGTGACCTCTATCTTTGCTTTTGGAGCTCAAGGTGTCAACAATGCAGGAGAAGTCACAAAATCCCATGATGTGAGCACACTTGCGCGAAAACTAAAGCATAGCAATTTTTATCTGATATGGCAAAGTACTTTCCTCTGTAGTTAAGAGATTACTCATTTTCTAAGTTGGTTAATTTCCACCCAATAACACATCCTTTCCACCTTTCATCACCGCCCACTCTCACTTCTGTGCAGTTTATGCAAATTGCACCATAAACTGTTCCTCTCTTCCCACTCTACTATCGCTTTTCTTAAGCAAGCATGTGTTACCTTAGTCATGATGTGTCGGTGCTCTGTAACTCTGCCCAGGCAATCTAACACGACAAGCTACACCCCTGATCTTTCATGATCCAAGCCCCTATCTAATGCAAGTGCGTATCACCCTCAATAAATATTTACACAGAAGCTATCCCCAAGGGAGAATCCACATGAACAAACACCTAGCTAACATTTTAGTGGGGCTATCCAATGACTATTCGTTGGAGAAGAGTTCAAGAAGCAGCAGCCATGGAACTTGACCAATAACAAGTGCTGTTTTTAAATATGACAGAAATGCTGTCATACCTGAGATGGATTTGCAAAACAGAGATTAAGACTCGATGTTCTTACCCATGCTGGGACTGAATATTAGCATCTATAAGACTGAAAGTATTGCCGGGCGGTGGTGGCGCACGCCTTTAATCCCAGCACTCGGGAGGCAGAGGCAGATGGATCTCTGTGAGTTCGAGGCCAGCCTGGTCTACCAAGTGAGTTCCAGGAAAGGCGCAAAGCTACACAGAGAAACCCTGTCTCGAAAAACCAAAAAAAAAAAAAAAAAAAAAAAAAAAAAAGACTGAAAGTATTAATGATCTCAAGTTGTTATTCTTTAGTATCATTACATCCAAAGCAACTTCAAAGAAGGAGCTGCTCTGAATTGAGTTAATGCTGACAAAAGTATGCCACAGAGCCAGCATTGTAGGACAGACAAAATTACTTTTAGCCTGACATTTCCTGTTGTGTCCTATTTGTTGCTTTATCACAAAACTGCAAAACCAATCATGCTGGGAGCTTCCAAAGAATGCCAACTAATCTATAGGGATACTGGGCCAGTCCACTTTCTCAAATAATATCAAAAATAAAATAACTTGTGTGGAGAGTAACAGGAGGCAGTAACAACTCCTTTCCAAAAAATATGAAATATCTAAAACAATGACCAACACCATCTACAAAAATAACAAAGTATTTGCCTTCTGTGTTTACTAAACTTCCCCAGTAATGAACTTGGAAACATCATATCAAACACAACAACATAACCGGGGAAGAGAGCATAAGGTCACATCCATGTGAATCCTGTGATAGCAGAAGGTAATATGGGTGCTTCTTTGCAACATTCAATGAAATATATTGTCTCTACTTATCAGCAATGGCCACACACATACATTTATTGTCTACATTTAGACCGCTGTAACAGCATTATTTCAGTTTAGTTAACTGAATGAGGAAAAAGATCCTCCTACAATAAGGACTGGGAAGTAGAATTGTGTTTTCTTCTAGATAAAAAAAAATCCTTCAAATGGAATTTTTCTGGATTAAAGAGCCCAGACAGTACAATTCATATTAAGGACAGAAAATTTAGCTTCAGAGCATGGGTTCGGTTTGCATCATCTCATGTTCTCACCAAATTCTTAGCTGTGAGAATAGATGCATGCTGTGACTTTGCCAACTCTAATTACCATCTTTTGTAATAAGCATGAAGTAGTAGAACTTTAGTGATTAGTAAGTCCTGACTGGGGGATGCCACTGATGTCAGTTTCTGTGTGTACACAGATACGGTCCTAGGATCTATTGGCAAGTTTCATTGGTCAGAGCTGTAGCAGAGGAAAATCAGCCAATCAGAAAGGCAGACAGGATTTTAAAAACCCTATGAACCAATCATTATGCATCTAGAAATACAATTGGCTATTAAAATACTAAATCACACAGTCTGTAGCAAATAGTAACATGGGTGTTGGAGCCCAGAATCTCCTACACTACAACACATTTAAAATTCTTGAAGAACGTTACCACATGGTCCCTAGAATAGGAAGGAGTGATGCCTTCCTCCTGTGAGCTAGATGTAACTAACAACTGATACAAGCCAACAAAATATATGCTAAATGATCACATTTTTCCCCCAGAAGGTAGATGTTCTGTTTATAGCACTTTTCTTTCCAAAGAGATGGTTTCCTTCTATCTTATACTTCAGAAATTTGTGGTCCAATGATAACTCCAATAATTATTTCCTTCTAAGCCTTTTTTGTTGTTGTTCATAATTTAACAGTGACTGTACCTGCCTTGCACAGCAAATGAAATTCGAGGAAGAATTAAATGAGGTGATGTAAATGCAAGTGTTTTGATTAATCCAAAGTGCTTTCACAAGCAAGATGTAATCATTACTAAACCCTTCTAAACACAGTCCCTATGCTAGGCAAGACCTCTGGTTAGAATATTGTTGTGAAATTCCTAAGATTTCCATTTGGGAAACCAAGGAGTAGCATCAGTATGTAACATAGGAAATCATACTCGGGCAAGGGTAGAAACCTTTGTGCATGACCACGGGCATTTTTTAACCTCTATCTGCAATCTGTTAGAGTTTGGATCAGGAGCTCTACTTACATTCTCTGTGAGGTTGTTGGTTTTGTTTTGTTTTGTTTTTCTGAATGACTTCTTCTCTGACATGGTTGAAAAATGTGCAAGCTAAGGAAGAGGATGCAAATACTGCAAGGCTGTCACTTACCATCTGAGCCAGCACTGGCACTGAGAAAATGAAAAAAAGCCTCTGACATATCGAAATTTAGCAGCAACATTCTAACTGGGGTGAGCACAATATTTTTAATCCTCCCTGCAAAGATCAAATTAAATCAATGGCAGGCTCTGCCTGACACAGCTCCATGTCACTGGCTGCTCAGATGAGAAAGCCAGGAAAGGCTGCAGCTCTTGACTTTGTAGCCCACGGTTTTTGTAGAAATCCAGGGAGCAGAGATAAGCCCTTTCTGCATAAAGATTAGCTTCTAGACAGTGAAATGGTGTCAGAGAGAAGTGGAGAACATAGACAACCCGATTTTCTCTGGCATTTAAATTCAGCTAAAAGCCATCAAATCTCACAGCTGAGCTTCAAACATGACTCAGTCAGAGGTTCAAATTTCCCCTTTCTGCAAGGCAAGACATCTGTATATTTCAGCTCATGCAGCCATGTATTTTAGCAATTGTATATTAAAAGCAGATTCCCTTAATCAATAGTAATTCAGAAATTATAGCTATATCCATTAAAAGTTTCATTTGATAGCAGCTAAAATTTGAGGGCAGTGTTTTGTTTTGTTTTGTTTTGTTTTAAGTTCAATATTTGTAAGACACATCTGGAAAGCATTAAAAAAATGCAGATTTTGAGAGTCTGTCTGCAGTCCCATTGAGTGGGTCTGGAATGAAACACCAGAAATTGCATTTTTTAACAAGCACCCCAGGTGAAACTTAGCCTACAGTCTTTCAATCTTAATGTGATTTTTATAATCCTGATTGTGTTTAAATCCTTAGAAGAAATGAAAAAAAAAAAAAAAAACGGAAGGAGATGGAAAGCCTAAAAAGGTATCTTGACAGTTTTGTAAAGAGTTGTATTCTGGCTTTTAGAGATTTTTTAAATCAAAATTTTGTGGTATATTAGTCCAGAATATGAATATTTTCTGTATAAGTAAATCAAACAAAGAAAAATAATGTGTCCTGAGAAAATTATTCAGCTCCTCAAGGCAAAGATCTTTCATGTGGGATATTTCAAGGAGCCTAATTTCTTATGACCAAGTTAATACTCTCAGTTACAGTGTCTTTAAGTTTAAGGCTTTACGTTTTTGTGTTTGAGTTGATAGTATATAAAATGCCAATATGAAAGGGATGTGACTGATTCAAGATGCTCAGCTGTCCATGGCACTACTCAATCTGCAGTGAAATAGAACTTCAACTCTTCTCCACGTGAAGCACACTGTCTGCCATCCCAATTCCCACAGTTATGCTTTTGCCTTCAAAAGTCTAAGACCTCAACATACTTTGCATAATTATAGTATTAAGGATAGCACATCTAATTAGAGCAACAGAGCAACACACAAGAATTACGTTTATGTGAGTCAACCTACTGTTTGGAAGAAATATTAGGTTGTCCAATAGTGGGAAGTTTCAAAATCTATGTAGTACTATACGATTTGGAGTTTATATTGTTCTTTGTACTTAAAATTGAATTCTCATAGCTTCTTAACAGGGATGACTTGACAGGTGTAAGATCTCTCTGGTGACATAGAGCAAGGAACTTGGCGAATTTTCCAATGTCATCACCTTAAAAAAGGTATTAGTTTGTAAAAAGGTACCTCATGTTCCCATTTCTCATTGGACCCTTAACATTATGTCATGAGTCTTTCTCCTTAGTAGTATTTAGAAATGGTAATAACTGTTTCTTTCCACAAATAATACCAGTGTTAACATGCTGCTTTGATGTATCCATAAACCATAAATGTGTTTGTTCATTGTACATGTGTTTACTGACAGCTTCTAACTAAAATAAATAATAAATATGCATTCCCTCTACTCCCAGACTTTTACAGAACACTTCTCGGTCTTCATGCAAGAAGATTGGGGCCATGTCCAAATACAAAGTTGTATCATGTATTTTGTAACGTGATAAGTAATAGAATCATCACTATTTGGTTGATTTTGCTAGAATCAGGTAAGCCTAGCTACATGTAGAGAAAAAAACAGGTCTATGAAAATATGTCTCAATAGCACCTAATGATGACCCCAAAGTACACAATTGTCTTCTTTTCTTCCATCTGAATTCAAATACTAGCATCTCCACTGATGAATTCAAGAAACCACCATACCTCAGTGTCTGGCTTTCACTTTACATATACACTCACTACTAATCCAGGCTAACCCATTGAGAGAAAGGGGATGAATCCAGCCTGAAATCTGTAGAGGCCACCTGGTGCAAGTCAACAGCAGAGACTAATAAAGCCTCGATTTTTTTTAAAGTGACTTATTTTTATTTTATGCATAGGTATTTTTTTGCCTGCATGTCTTGCATGCATATGTGCATCATATACAGTGCCAAAAGGAGGGCATACGATGCTCTGGAACTGGAGTTCCAGTTGTGAGTCACATTGTACGTGCTGGGAACCAAGCCCCAAGTCCTCTGTAAGAGCAACATGTGCTCTTAAACTGTTAAACCATCCCTCTATCTGCAAGGCTTCAATTTGATGGTAAGAAATAACAAATACTCAATACACAGTGTTCGTGTACATACCTCAAAGAGAAAATGCACATGAATGGATCCTAAGAGCGTTCTACCTAGAAGAATGCTGCACACATCCCTAGAGAGGCCCAGCCACCCAGGTGATGTATTTTCTAGCCATGCATTCTCGCTCTCATTGGCCATCCCACTAAGTTCTGTTTGTTAACCAGAAGGCATCCTACATGAACTTCCTAAACACTACAACTGTGTTGTTGCCAGTGCCAATTTCCTCCCCTAATTCCACTCAGATTATTTTTTCTGCATAGACCAAACCTTCCCAAATAGTCAAGATTTTACCATTCTGTATACTTTAATTTTTTTCCTTTTGACTAGAGTGGAGATATTTTATAAGCTATATTAAATGGTCTAGTCTCTCTAAGTTCTGCATTTTGATGAAATATTTTTGTTCTTATCAGATCCTTAATTATAGGTCTGGAAAGTAATGTAAGTTTTCCAGTTCTTGCCAAGATGAAAAGGATCTGCTCTCCTACCTAAAGCAGCCAAAATCTCAGAAAAAAAGAATTACATGAAACAAGTTTTGGACCATGGAGAAAATCAAGAAATAATAATAATCTCTAAGAAATAATAAACAGATGAAGTGAGGCTTACAATTGCCCACCTCATAGCTATAAAGAAGTTTTTTAGTGTGATGAATTAAGGTGGAATCCAAGTAGCTTTTAACAGACTCCATGAGTTGCAAGCACAGAACCAAGAGTGGGGAAACCAGGGTATCTAAAGACCTAGGAGGTACAATCCAAAAGTAACTGTCATAGTATGCCAGAAAGGGGGAGACAGAGAGACAGAGACAGAGAGGGGGCAGAGAGAGAGATAGAGAAAGAGAGACTAATAAGGAATTAATCCATGTAACTATGTGGTATGAGAAGTTTCAGGATCTGCAATCTAGAGACCCATAGAACCTAATATATCATCTGAAGGTCAAAATACTAAATGTACCAGAAGAGCTGCTCAAGCCTGAAGGCAGAGAACATCTAGCTTTAACCCTCGCAATCAAGTGGGAAGAGTTCCCTGTTAGTATGCGTCTGTGTTGTATTCAGTCCTTCAGTTGGTAAGGACTCACGTGAGAGGACAACCTGCTTTACTCAGTCCACCAGCTCAACTACTGATTTCACCTAGAAACACTCTGGCAGGCATTCCCAAGATACTGTTTAGTCAAATATCTAGGCATCCTGTGGCCTGAGTAAGCACTGTATTTTTCTAGTTTTCAGGAAAATATTGATCTGTGTAATCATGTAACGAAATAGCCTGAGATAAGAGCAAGTAATCACCCGAACAAATTAGAGGGGCTAATACCATCCACTCACACAGGGATGAGACTAATCTCTTTTTCTATGAAAAAGAACATTTTAAAACATCCTTCACAGAATACTATATAAAGGACTCATGAGGGCCTTGTCTCTGCATTAATGAGTAATTAAATCCAGACTCATGCAGCTCTGCACCCATTTAACACATCTTTAAAGGAAGGTGTGTGTGTGTGTGTGTGTGTGTGTGTGTGTGTGTGTGTGTACAAATATAGATAAATACAAAAATATAATGACCTAAAATATAAAACTTAACAATGGCAAAGAATTAAATATACTTTAAAAGTTAAATTGAGGGAATATTATCAAAAAGAAAAGCTCAAAGTGAAACTTTAGAATTATTATTTGAATTTTCTTGGTGTTAGGAAATAGACAATGGGCTGAGTTATAGCTTAGTAGCAAATCACTTGCTGAGCATGTATCAGGCTCTTGATTCAATATGAAGCACCAAAAAAAATATATACAAGATAGAAATAACAGCACCTAAGACACTACAGCAGAAAATACTGCTAAATTTGAATGAGGATAATAGAAACTATACACAATTTAACACAGAGATAACTTTGGGTAATCTAACATGCATGTAATCGAGATCTGAACAGAAAAATATCACACTGATAGTTCACAAAAGTTCAACAAACCCAAAGCAAAAAAACATATCATGAAAATTTATAACAAGAGACTAACTGGTATAACTAAGTTGCATACAAACAAATGATAAAATGGAAAAAAAAAGGAGCCAGTGAATGTGGAAATAATATTATCCACAGAAGAACCAAGATAAGGAGGACAGCATATCTCTCTGGAAATGAAGTCGGTGAAAGATATGTTTTAAATATGGGGAAAGAATTAAAGCTGAACTTTTTGCCAGGTATGGTGACACACATCTATAGGCTCAGCAGTCTAGGGGCTAAGACGGGATCCTATCTCAAAAACAAAACAAAAGGACAAATACCAACCTCAATTCATATTTGTGTAAATATCTTCCTAAAATTGCAAGTGAAAAGCATTCCAAGCAGAGTTCAATATTCTGCAGACCACACTACAAAAAAATGTCAGATTATTGATCGATGGCTATTATGACAATGCATCCTTAAGGCCTGTTGAGTTAATAACCTTATTTCACTCCTAAACTAGATGGTGCCTGTAGGCTGTTTTGACTCCTGCTTCAATTCACACACACCATTTTATAATTTTGTCGTTTTAAGCTTTTATCTCTAAGGTATCATAATTATCACTATCCTTCTCTGAAACAGACCTCTTTCTATCACAACTTCCCATTTATAATCAGTGGACTCAGAAACCAGATAAGAAAAACTAGAATTTCAACCAATGGAGTTAAAGTAGCCTCATAAGATGTAAATCATATCCCAGAGGGTGAAAAACAATTATTAAATTATATATTGAATGCCCACCATGTGTGTGTACTAGTCATTATTTTAAAATTATCTAATCTTTTCCATAGCCTCCAGAATCTGCTTGCAAAACATATAAGTTAATGGATTAAAAGACAGATGGTAACGTGCTTTAAAAAACCAAAATGGAGTCAGAAATTCCATACTAAACCACAGCTCTATTGCTTTGCAATAGTCTACCAATGAACAACTCACTTAGCCTCACATTCTTCATGGAGTCAAGCCCAAAATCCTTTTGTCTAACTCTGCAATGAATACAGGCAGAGTTTATTAAAAGACATTCAATCAAGACAGGAACTACATGTGATTAGAATCTATCTGATGCCCATACAATAAACATATGAGCACTAAAATTATCACTGTATATATCCCCCAAATTTGACCACCTTGATCTTATTCAACCAAAGCAGCAGGGCCAGGAAATTAAAATTTTCAGACATATAAGTCAGATATCTCAGAGATACCAACCTCTAGTAATGTCCTGAGGATAGCAAGTGTCAGAGTTTCCTTAAGGGATTCCAAAGTCTGCCAAGGAAATCAGAAAGGAAAAATTGGACCCAGCAGCACAATAGATGGGTGAGAGTCAGCCCGCCACTCCAAAGTCTGTTGCCAGAATAATTTGCAGAAACAGTGACTTTGCAATGAACCGTAACTCAAATGTCACCACAGCACTCACACCAGAAAAACAGTCCTTTTCAGGTCTGATCCTAAGGATAGTTAAAGGTGGCCTCTCACCTTTCAAAGTAGGCTACAACTATAAATACTCATTTAGTATTGTACTGCCATCAGTTGTTTGTTTGTTTGTTTGTTTTTATCAGACTAAGAAACCATTAAAATATAGGTAGACATAACTTTTGGGTTCCTTTGATTCAGACCTCCAATTAGTGTTGCTCATCATAGAGAGTAATTCGTGCTGAGGAGATTATCTTGACACCTCATTTATTGAAGCTTCTCTAAGAGCTAAACAACGATCAGCCAAGAAACAGCTCTGGATACAGGCCAAATAATTCACCCTTTCAAAGTGTATTGAGAGATATGTGATTGACTAAAGGTCAAGGGTCAGCTCAACAGGAGGCCGTTTCCTGGCACTTTTTTCTGATTGCTGAGGCCTTTTCCTCCCCTAACATGATCTCTCCTCCACATTTCCATTTCTATTCCTCTGTCCTTGAGTACATCTCTATGTATCTGTCCTCATTTCTTTTTCTTCTTTCCTATTGTCTTTCCTTGTATTTATTTTGCTCTTTCCTCTTTTCTTTCCTTCATTCTTTCCACTAATCTCTGCCACTACAGAACTTGTCTAGCTGTTGTATCAGCTGAATTATCCATTAGTGGCCTACTCTTTTAAATATTAGAAACAATAAAAACTTTTCCATTTCTTAAGAATTAAGTCATTTTCCATGTGGCCCTTGATAACATTTCCCTGGAGTAGTAGGAACCACAAATCTGAAGCTACTTTTTCCTCAAGGTTGTCCAGAAGATTAAATCTTGGCTTAGTCTTAATTGCTATCAATATCCTTTCAGCACTTACTCTACCATCACATTCTCTCATACCCTTTTATAATTCAATATTTCTAAAGAACTCAGTGTTATGTTTGGCTAAAAATCCCATCCACTCATATTTTTTATTAAGAGCTTATTTTTAAAAACATTTCTTTCCAAAATGTAAGCTTATTTTAGCATTAACTATGTTTTGATAGTGTCAAAGAATGATTTTCTTTACTTTTGAGATGTTGATAATGAATCTGAAAGAAAACTGAATGTAAGGTCAAGCAGTTAAACAAGGTTTTGACTGTATCAAAAATCTAATATGGTCTTTGAACAAATGGAATTGTGTATTATACAGCCCTAAGGAGATGTTTTATGGAAGTGTAGAAACATCAAAAAGTCTACATAAATATGGCCAGAAGTCAGAAACTCAAAATATAATAGAGTGTGTGCAAATTCTTTATGGTGAAGTTTTAATAAATTATTTAAAAAACAAAAGATTGATAGCAATATTCAAAGATATATGAAGATTTAAACAAAGCATTCTATCCCTTCGCTCCTGGCTATGCAGTTCATTCCTTATGAAGCCGGCATATTTGCTTATTTCTTCTCAAAGGTCAATATTATATTAGTCAATCAAAAAAGAAATTATTGAAATACTATTGCTATAATATATCAAATGACACATTAATATCTGTATCCCTTCCTGAGGCAATCTATCTTCCCAAATGGAATGTAACATAGAGATGGGAACAGGTTACCATGCAAACATTTACAGTGTGCTCTTATTGGCATGTAGCCAACATGTGGGTAGTGAAGTTAGAGACTTGGGGGAGTAAGAAAGTGTTTGGGACATAGAAAATATAGTTCAGATGTGATGAAGTAAGAAAGCACAAAGAACTATACATTCAGCATAAGGATTATGCCACTAGCAATTTGGATTCTAGGCTTTCTAAACATGGTTAATTGCTTAGTATTTGAAGTTCCATGGGCAGAAAGGAAATTATGTTAGGTTAAGGTCAAAACATGTCTACTCATGATATGTCTTATATGTACAATTAGTTGCCATTCCAGACCCTGTTTCTAGAACTTCTGGGCTATTGTTAGCAAATTACATTCATATTATCAGCCCAAGTGTCTTTTATGTTAGCATTTCTAAGCAATCTCCATCTTGTCTAGTTGGCCGATATAAGGATTTGTTTGTTTGTTTGTTTGTTGTTTGTTGGTTTGTTTTTACAAAAAGACGTCCAGGTGTTATAGATACTGTTATTCATTCAAAACAAAAATGAGCAAACAAAAATCACAGAGGAGAGAAATATGAGGTAAGAGGTAAGAGATTAAAAAAAAAAATAAGATGTAAGCATAGCACCTGAACTAGGTTCTAGAGCTCTCCACCCAGGGCTAGAAGAATTACTCCACAATAGGGAACTTGCCTACCATGTGCTCCCTGGATTGGAGCACCAATGGTGAAAAAAGAGAAAAAAAAATAAGCTACAAAAGGCATCAAGGGCTTAAAATGTGACCAGTCTAAATTAGGATGTGCTGTAGAGTCAAAAACAAGCACCATCTTTTGAGAATTTGGTAGAGATTTTTAAAAAATTATTCTTATTTCAACATAAATGTTTATAATATTACACATTGAAGCAAAAATGTCTTCAATGCATTGGTAAAATAAAATATATTATTGAAATTAATTGCACATGTGCTTTTTTTACTTTTTTGACGTGGTGAATGGAAAATTCTGAATTACATAAAGGCTCATATTTGTAACTTACTTATTTCTATTAGACCATGCTTTTCTAGAAGTAGCCCATGCATAAGGACACAGGCATATTTCCTGGTGGGTGCCTAGAAGAATGTTGGGAGGTATAGGCTCACATGACCTTACTTTCTAATCATTCTATATGGAGCAATGCATGGATTCACATGTTTTTGTGGGGCATAAAGTGCCCATGAATTTAACATGCATATAACAATGTGCAAGAAATCCCACCATAAAGTCTTTAGTGTTACTCCAGAGAATTCTTGGTGTGCTTCCAAGGGAAACCATTTCCAATGAGAACTCCTGTTCTTTCACATCCACGACCACCCTACAAAGTTAGAAGTGTCTGTTTCTCATCTGTATTTGTTACTGGCCCTCTGAAGCAGAATTGCAAGTGCCAACAGAGTCTAAATCTGGTTATTTTCAAAGACATGAGGATGATTCACTTTAAAATAAGTTAGGTCGTCTCTTCCTACTTTGAATTTTCAGTCTTGAGGCCATGTTGTCTACATTGGAAGTGACAGATTTAGAGATGCCAAGAATGGCATTTGAGCTTCCTATGCCTGAGGAACTCACTATCCCATAAGACTCCTAGTTACCAGATCCCATTAGGGGGTCAAGATGGCATCTCTGGCTACTTCACAGGATGAAGGTAGTTGCTGAGGTAGAAGGAGAAAAGACACAAGGAACAGAGTGGGAGCTTTAAGTTAAAAACCAGCTTTATGTTCTTTATGCTGTTTTATACAGTTTCCTGTTTGCATAGCGTGTCAGTCGGCTTTCCATTGTTGTGATAAAAGATCCAGAAAATAAACGTAAAAGAGGAAAAGTTTATGGTGGCTTACTTCTCTTCTTCAGAAATTCCATTCCGTGGTCAGATAGTTCCATTGCCTTTGGTCATGTGACAAGGCAGTACATGATGCACATAGTGGAGGACCTGCTTGCTTCACTGAGGCCAAGAAGCAGGGAGAAAGAGAGAGAGACAGAGAGGAAGGAGGAAGAGCAGGACGGTAAAAGTCTCAATACCCCACTCAAGGGTGCACCCCCAATGGCTTACATTCCTTCGTTTATGTCACATTTAGAAAAGGTTCCAATACCTCTTGGTAACCATACCATCATCCATGGACCAAGTCTTTAACACAGAAGCTTTGAGGAAGCAAGAACATTTCAAAGCTTACCATATTGCCTAAGCCAAGAAGTACAGTATAAAAATAAATAAATTAAAAAAAAAGAAAAAAAAAAAAAGAAGTACAGTATACCTGGGCCATGCCTGGACATTTACATCATCTGCAGTGCCGTTAAGACTTATGCGTCCCTGATGGATTCTAACTCACAAAGCTGTCCTGCCTATGGCACTAAATGTGTCATTTTTAAAGCTTCCTCAAGAGATGCTAATGTGCAGCCAAGGTGAAAGACCTCAGAATCAAAATATTGCTCTCCAAAATTAAGCTTGTGTTGCAATAGACCAGAAGCCTGCTAAACCCAATTGCTGGTCCACTGCTGCAATCAGAAGGCTTTAGACAACTCCCCAGCTACAAGTGACATGCTTGCTGCTTATCTAGGGACCATACCTCAAGGACCACTCAACTAGAGGAGTGCACATCCCTTCTCTGCCTCTTTTATTTAGCCTTTACTCTGAGAAGGAGAGAGAGAGAGCTGAGGAGAAGAAATAGCAGTCAGGACAGCAACTTCTCACTCCTTTTTCAGATCAGTGAGCAAGAGAAAGGATGTCTTTTTATCCATTGTGAGAATCGCTTCTCTGGACAGGCATGTCTGCAGATATAAGGACATCGCCTCCAATGTCACGTTTTGTTTTGATTGGTAATCATCAGCATAATTTTGCAGAATGCTTTGGATCACAAAGCTAAAGTCAACTTCCCCCACCTGATTAGTCCCTTTAAAATATGTGAGTTACATTTTAAAATTTGGTCTCTGTTCATTAAGACCCCTGAGTCCTCTCTCAATATATTCTGAACTCCAGGTAGTGAGAGGAAATGAGTTTATGTATTCGTTTTCTAAAATCCTACCCCAATTTTTTCCCATTTTCAAATGGTTTCTCTTCTTAGCCCTTTGAAAGCGGTATAAACAATTTCACTGGCTTAGTAAACAGGGCTGTAAAAATACCGAAGTGAAAACATAGTCTGTGCTGGATGGGATCAATTCTCTGCAAAGGGAAGAGGACAAATAGATGTGGTACCTCCACAATAAACAGTCACTAAAATGTATGGAGGAGCTCAATGCTGTTCTACTCCACAAGCTTTCACCTTATTTAGCTCCAATTTTCTAAAACTGCTCTAATAAAACACAAGAGAAGCATCCTGGATACCAGCTGTAAAAGCACCAAATAAAACAAATACTTATTGAGTCATAACAATAGTAATAGTTGTCTTTCTAAACCCCTCCTGGGAGCCAGATACTGTGTGAATGCCTTCTGCACAGTGTCATTTCACTAAAATTTGTTACAAGAGTCAGTAATATGTAGCAACGAAACTAAGGTGTAGCTGGTTAGGTTAGTGCTGGTGACCATTAGATGTGAAGATGGAATTCACACTCTGGTCTGAATCAAAAGTTGAGGATCCCTCCTCTAAACTGCCTACACACACTTGTAGAAAGATGCCATGCTAAAAGCTATTAAAGACGTAAAGAAATA
Source organism: Peromyscus attwateri (assembly GCA_902168425.1). Taxonomy (NCBI): domain Eukaryota; kingdom Metazoa; phylum Chordata; class Mammalia; order Rodentia; family Cricetidae; genus Peromyscus; species Peromyscus attwateri. Next base: position 20,391 of record CABHPP010139401.1, on the reverse strand, counting down.
AAATATTTTATAGCAGTGACCTAACCCTAAAAGCATATAATTTAGCTAATATGATAAAATTATATGCAGGAAAAACTAAAAAGCACAAGATTTAATATCAAAAATATTATCTTGACTCCACTCTGAAAGCATTAATAAAGTGGCAAGGATAAATCCAAATAAATAAATCCCCAGTGTTATAGGATATGGTTACAGTCTCCATAATGTCTTCTACTTCCAATGAAAAAACAAACAAGCAAACAAACAACTAGAGATCTAAGTAGAACCACCAACCAAACAATGAAAACAACCAAAACCCACTATACGAAGCCTTCTCTCTTCTCCCAAAGATACATTCTGAGAAGACAATGTTTTTCTTTAAAATATTTGCTAATGTAGTTAATCTGGCCTTGTGGGTTTCATATTATGATCAAATTTAAGGTTCAATACAGTAAACCCAGACTCACATTGTCTGAAAGAGTCTTTTCTTTTCTCCTTCCTTCTTTTTTTCATGCCAGAATTATTTGCTGTGAATGTATTTGCTTCTCTCTAAATAAGTAAGAACATGTTATCCTGATTGATAACAGTGAAAAGAAAATAATAAGAAAGTTGTATTGTACCTACACAACACTAACATTTAAGCAAAATTGAAGTACTCAATAGAAAGTGAATTGCACAGAATTGATAGACTCAAATGTAAGACAGAGCAGGCTAAATGTGGGAGAACCATAAAACAGAATCATTGATAAAGTCCATCTCATCTTATAAATCGGTAAACAGAACAGGGAAATGAAGTCACAGGAACCAAAAGAGACTCCTACTTGGCTGAAAACAGTGTGATTTGGGCAATTTATTTTATGTCTTGGGGCCTTTGCTCCCTAGTAAATCTCATGGAGTGACCATTAACTTATATAGAAAAATCATCTCTATTTTCTATAATCTCCAACTAAATATATAATCCTATTCTGATATAATAAAATATGTGCTAAACCACAGAATCATTAACAGAGATTAGGATTTTGCTCCAGTATAAGTTACTGATATTTTCACATTGCAATGGAGCTCTTATAGTTACCTCAAAATATTAATTATGATCATTAACTCTTCATTGCCATAATAATCCTCAAACTCAAAGCTGTTAATCTTGTTACTTAATGTATTAGCAAAGAAATAAGTTTCTGCATCATAACATTCTCTAAAGTGTTTTGATTTTAATGAGTGAACATAACTGACTTCTGTTCCAACCATGTGTCCAGTAGCTTATTTTTAAATATTATTCTAATATGAGACTTTATCAGATTGCTAACAGGTTCCCTTGGATGCTAGACACTGTATAAGGGCCATTCCTTTGATATTGTAGCATTCTAACTCTTCTGTGTCAAAATCAGAGATGCTTCATTGACTCAGACACAGATCAAGGGTGAATAATAGCAGGAGACTTCCATAAGGTAAATTCCATATGATAAGTGACATGGACAATACAAACAACAGCGAAGCTGGAATTCGTGGGATGCAAATTCAAGTCAATGGGCTCATGAGAAAATGCCAAGAGAGAGCAGTGTAACTTAGACCATCAGTAGGTAACAATTAACCAGGAAAGGTAACAGGAGGCCAGAATGATGGGACTATTGAGCAGCCCGTACCCATCAAAAAGGGGCAAAGTATAATCTTCCCAACACTCATTATTAATCACTCCCTCATCTGAACGATGAGTAGTCCAAGTTGGTAACAAGTACTATCACAAAAGATGCTATGATAAAAGTGCATATACCTGTGATGGAAGCATGCATATGTGCTCTGATGAGAATAGGAACTCTGAACTGCATGCTCTGATATGTAGAATGCATGCCCATTGATTGAATATATAAGATAAAACTGTTAATACAATACTGTGTTTAATTCTATGGGCCTGCTGGATTGAGCAGTGCAAACTCATCTGTGAATACACTCTACCTTTCTCTGATATCTCTAAAGAAATACATGAGAGCACTGGGTTGTCTCACAGCAATATATTTAGGAGTGGAAAGGTTTAAAGAGGTGGTATCTCTTAATTGTCAATGTGCAAGTTCAGATAGCTTAAATGCCTCTTTGAGTCTGTTACTAACTTCTCTTCACGTTACCACAAAGGAAAAATGACTTTCCCACTATCCAAATCTTTTAACTACCACTTCTGTTCACATTACAGGTAGAAGAGCTTTTTTAAATCTGAGCTAAAACAATACAGAAGAGAAATCTTTAGAAACAAACCAACACACACACACCTGCTATAGAGTTTATGAAGAATAAGACTTGCACTTGGAAACTTAGAGAAACAAGAAAATAATGAGCTAAGAGCTAATGAATATTAGATCCTATGAATTTAAAAGGTTGTTTACTAGATAATGCCATTGCCTGGGGAATGTGAGACAAGATAATATTTGCTGACCACCTAATCATCAAACTACTTGATGTTTTTTGTGTAATGAAAACACAGGTGCTTTTCATGTAATGTCTAATCTGGAATTATTAACGATTAATTTGGAAATAGGACAGTAAAGACTAACAGAATCACATTGTCAGAGCTACATCCTTGAAGATCATGTGGTCCAAATCCCTCATTTCACCCACAAAGAAACTAAGGCTAAGAAAAAGCAAGTTAGCAAAACAAGCATTAAACATTATTTGGGAGCTGGAGAGAAGGCTCAGTAGTTAAGAGCACTAGCTGCTCTTCCAAAAGACCTTGGTTTGATTCCTATCCCTTACATGGCAGCTGAAAGGCATCTGTAACTACAGTTCCATGGGATCCCTGCCCTCTTCTGGCTGCACAGAGGTGGTTTGCAGAGGTACACACAGACCAAAACACCCATACACTTTTTTAAAAAATTTATTCTTACCTATTTCCAATGTACCATGTAGCTTCCCCACTGATCAATCAGATCTGTGTCTTGATAAATGCCAAGGAACTGAGCTCTTCCTGTAAAGTCAAAACACACAGTATATAAAGTCTGTAAGCTAATGTGGGGAAGATTTGTTTCTCATTTCAAAGTTCTTTGAACTTCTGATTCTATTGACGAAGTGAGGGAAAAAAATGTAATCAAACAATTGTTTCCTATTCCGCTCCTCTAGACATTGTCTCTAAGTTCCAGGAAACCATAGCATTAGAGAAAACCTAGATGCCCTCTGTCCATTCCATTATATGATGATGTACTTGCCACCCTGTTAGGATACTGCATGCCTTGTCCATATGTGCATGTCACCACTGCAAGTATTTCTGTCCACGCATCCACTTCCTGGTTAGTGAATCTCTTGCATACTGATATGGACTCGGGACCTGATCCTGCATTTCTCTGTCACTACATAACATGAGAAACATAAGCTTTGTGACACTCCATATCTGTATGCTCAGACTCTCTATAGTTGTCTACTCTCTACACCACCTCATAACACTCTCCAGATTGCACAAAGTAGACAGGACATACCTGGCAAGCAGAGAGTAGGCCTTTTCTTTCTGGAAGTCACCATTTTAATACTAGCCCACTCTACCCCCTGATGTAGCTCCTCTCATCATGGAGGTTTTATATTCCCTTGCTTCCTGGAGCCTTCCACTGTTTCCCAACAGCGCTGATATTTAAAAATCAAATGAAAGAAAACCAACTTCTTGAATTTTCACTCTGTCACATCTTACAGCAGAGGCAAGGAGCTCAGAATGGACTGCAGTCGTGGAGTCAACAAAAGTGGGGAAATGACTGCATGTGTTCATCTCTGCTGGGGTTTATCACCAAAAAGCAAAGTCAGTAGAAAATGAGGATTATGTGAGATTCTAAGAGGAGGGCATGTGGAATGTATCAAGCTATGGAAAACAATCCTTCTATATTTTCTTCTCTTTTACTTTCTTTTGTCCTGTGTGGTGCTTAGCAGAAGATTGAGCCCAGGGTCTCCTGTGTGTTAGGCAAGCATTAAACCCCCAAGCCATATCCCCCAGCTCTTACTTTTTGGTTTTATTTTTATTCTGAGGCAGGATCTCACTAAATTGCTTAGGTTGACCTTTAACTCACTTGAACCTGGGATTCACGATCTTTCTTCCTCATTTCCAAGAAGTGCTAAGATTACAGGAGTGCTCCACCAAACCAGCTTAGCCCTGTTCTCTTATAAGATGTGGCTTAGCAGCAAGGCTGGCCATTCTTGCTGACCTCACATCTGGGAAGCCAGAGGCAAGGACAGAGAGCAATTTGGTATTGATCTACGGGTTCAACAACCTGCCGAGGTGTTAGAAACAAGAGGAACTCCACTGATTTAATTATTCCTTAATCCAATCTACAAAAGAGTTATGTTATCCACAACTAATAGATATTATGAAAATGAACAAATTTCTAAATCCTAAAGTTTGTTCAAGAAGTATTAGACTTAATCAAAATGAATTTAAATTCCACACTTGTAATTATAAATATATAAGTAGTTGCTACTCTTGGTGTTTAATATCTCTTTGTTGACAAGCTTAATCAAGAGGGAGCAGATTTGGTTCTTCTGATGATGCCTTGTAGGATTTTGGAAAGCACTTTAAAACATGACATTTATTTTGACCAAGGACAAAGGAGGTTCTGCAGAAACAAAGGGAATGCTTGTTTAAAAGACTTACCTTGTACTAACTTCTCAGAAGATCAGTCAGAAGGCCATGTCACTCTTGCTAATTTGAAAGTCACAGAATTTTCAACTAACTCAGCACTCCTCCTGACAAATCCTTTGGGATGTTTTAAAAGGTGAACCTTCCATTCTCTGACTTTTCCTTTCCAGACAAAAATTTCAGTGGTGCTATTTGCAACCTAAAGAGCCTAACTACACCAAACTCAGAGACCTGGAACCCAGTGCAGTTAGAGTCAGAGTTTGAGATAAAGTTTACTTCACACAGTCCCCGCTTCCCCTGACTATTGGATTTTTATTTATTACAGCAGATTTATCATGTGCTAGATAATTTCACATTCATGGCTTTTCTAGTGCTCATTCATCAAGGAGAGTGGTGCCACATCCTCCCGTGTTTTATCACAAGGTACCATCAGGCTAAGAGAGGCAGCTTCTCTTTCTCTGGTAGTGACTTTGCTGCTAAATCATAATTCATAATGATATGTCTTTCCTAGGTTCAATTTTTAATGTTGTTTCCCTTTTTGGAATGTTTACATAACAGGGAAAAAAAGAGGCCATTATATCTGAGTCACATCCACATCACTCATGCGTGCCCCACTGAGCGGATGAAATCAGATAGCTGGAATGATTCAACGATTTCAGCTACTCACTTTAGACAGTTTTGAGGAAGTTGCATACTTTTTCATTATCAAAGACAAGAAAAATGAGGAGAAACGTGAGGTGGGCTAAAACCATGACTTTCGCTCTCCTTCTAAGTTGAAAAAGTGAGGTGCTTAGTGATATTGCACATTGATTATATGATACAGAATAGCTTAGAATCAAAACCATATGGATTAGTGAAGGGCCATTGTCCACCAGCAACTAAAGCTATATTCTTTTAGGCTATTCCTGAGGTGTGAATATAATTACTAATAACATTCATTTTGCTTTAGAGAAAATCAACAGATATACTCACTGTTCCTTGAAAGTGATGGTCACAATTTCTTAATTCTTTTCTTCCCCTCTCCCGTGTACTTACAGAGGGTTCACCTGTGTGAGACTAGCACATGGTACTCTTAACTCCACATGGATCATTAACTCTGAAGATGCCCACTTTCATTTTCCAAGAGAGTTAATGGAGGTTCTCAAAATAAAGGCATGTTCAATAAGAGTGAATATTGGAGAGCAGCGATCCTTCCAAAAAAGTTCAAAGTTTCTCCTTCAAATGACTCCCTAATGAATATCAGAAGGCATGAAGAGTCAAAAGTCATTGAATGAACAACTCTGTATGGCTTTCAACAAAATATTTCATGTCTCATAACCTCCGGTACCTTGACTGTAATTAAGGACAATTCCCATTCTCAAATTTTATGATTTCTTGACTAACAACTTTTATCCAACTTTATTGAAAAGAACAAGAAAATTACATTACCTGTTCAGATTTGATAGCTATTTTTTCTGACGACTATAAACTATGACTGTCCAAGCTCCATTCAAAAACCCTTTCTCAAATTCAGTTAGTATCCCTTTTTCTGTAGAGATCTATGATACTGAAAGAACATTTTTCCCAATTTCTCCAAGCCTTAATAAGATGGTGGTTGTATATATGCTCAAAAGCTGCTCACAAGCCAACATCTCTCTGTAGTTACACATCATCAGTGCTTTGCTTCTTAATATTACAGTTTGGTAAAGGTTTTATTATTGTACTAAAAACAATGATGCTCAGAGCATCTGATAGGTCAGATATCACTCCACTCTCTTTCTTAAATTTGTTTCTTACTCTAATGATGCCTTACATTGTTCACTGAAAGTAATTGGAGTCCTGAGGTAAAAATGTACTCAGACTGTTATCATATATAAGAAATTATAATGATTAAAATTGATTGACTAAGACATCCAATAGGTCATGGATTTAGTCGGGGGAAGCCTAATGAATAAAAGTTATAAAATACTCTTTCAAAGTACAAGAAAAACTGGATGGAGAACAATTTAATGATTCCTGGCATCATATTGTACAAATTCTTTCAACTAAATGTAGAAATTAGTTGTTGAAAAATAACATCAAAATACATTTTGGGGATGCAAAACAATTGCTATACATAGCATATCCTTAGTAAAGGCTAGCTCATATATGTAGGCATTATTACAGAACCTGGGGCTTTTATTCCAACTGGAGAAATATAACCACTGACAGATTTAAAAACTAAACACAGATTTGGGGATATCTTTAGCCTTTGTTTCTTCTCTGTTCTACTTGGAACAGAAAGCACTTGTGAAAATGGTATTCCCACTTCTCACAAACACTTTAAATGAGGCATGTGTTTAGGATTTTATGGTGGCCCTGGTTGCTTGGTTTGTATTTTTATTAGAACACTAGTCATGTAATCTTGAAACCAGCGTTTGTCTTAAATCCACTGGCATCTCTCCTCAGAAGACTCTTTCCATTTAAAACCAAAAATTAAAGTTCTATGCCAAGTAGCATAATGTCCTAAAGTTATAATTATAGTCTTGCTGACTTACATTAATTTAATCTGAGTTTGTATCAGCCTTGGTAAAATTACACATCCACTGTAACTTACCATGAAAATGTTCATATTCATGTTGTGATGGTTAATCTTTTGGACCTCAAATCAACTGAGAGGCACATCTCTGAATTGCCTCAGTGAGTCAGAGCCTTGCTCATAAGGATTAACTGAGAAGATTCTTCCCTACAGAGCAACACAGTCAATCCACTGCAGCCCAGATATATAGAGGTTCCAGGTAAAAGCTGTTTTGCTTTCCTGTCCCCTTCTTTCTTGCTGATGAGTGAATCTTTCTTGTGGTTGCTGCTGGTGCCATCCCCACTGCCACAAGACCACTGTTTCCTTGCCGTTATGGTGTGGACTGAAGACCAAAGGCTTCAGAGGAGTCCTTCCTGCTCTCAGCACTGCCCTGGGACTAATGAGTCTATCCAGCCTCATGGATGGAGCAGGCCCCAGGTTCTCTGCCTCTCCACAGGAGACACATGTTGCTGGGTTACCCAGCTGCTACCATGTAAGCAACTCTAATAAATCCTCTTTTGCAAAACATATTCATTCCCTCAATTTTGTTTCTTTAGAGAACCCCAACTGATATATGTATATAAATGTGTGTGTATGTATGTATAAAGACATGGATATTAGAGGGGCGTGTGTGTGTGTGTGTGTGTGTGTGTGTGTGTGTGTGTGCATCTCTATTTTTGTAGGCTGTGAATACAAATTTTAAAGAGTATTATTCCTAGATGAGATTATAGAGATCACTAAAAATTTCTATTTCCAAAATTTTCCATGATTAACTTGTATTTTCTTGAAAAGTAGCATAAATAATAAGTTTTAAAATATGATATTTCTAGTCTATGAAGAAGAAATACTCAGGAGTTGGTTTTCTCCATCTACTGTGTTCCTTCTGGGAATTCACCTCAGGCCATCAGGCTTGGAATCAAGAGCCCATACCCACTGAGCCATCTTACTATCTCTTTTTATTTTTTTTTTTAAATAAGTTGAAGGAGTATACTCTAAAGTAATGATTTCAGGCACAGTATAGCCAGTATATGAACCACTAATATATTCAGTTTTCATCACTAACAAGTATTATGAGATCTACATAATTGACTACATTGGACTACAATTTACACCAGGGCAGCCTGGCAGGTTTTTACACCAGTTTTACCACAAATATATGAGGAATGGGTTGTGATGTTTCAACTACTATAGAGTTGATAAGACACAGGGATTTTTCAATTCCATTACTATCTCCTGGGACTACTCCCCATCATATCCATAGTTCATCACGGACAAAGTTGTCATTGTGACATTTGTAATTGTATCATACATAGACACTGAATGCATATGTGAATTCATTAGATGAATGCAGTATTATGCTTAGGGGTAGGTCATTTAAAATACATCACCTAACTTTACATTATTCTATAATACTATTTAAGTGCTCTTTCTTGAGTTCTGCTATCATACTATGACTACTGTTTCATCATCTTTACTTTTTCCTGTGCATACTTTCAATGTCACAAATCATTTATCCAAATAATTATTTTGTGGTTACCTACATATACATTAAATTATTTTCAGTATTTTGCAATTGCAAACAGTATGTCCATGAACATCATTATAAGACACTGTTTACACATCAAAGGTATTTTCCCTATGGTAAATATCCAGAAATAGAATTGCTGGCGTAAAAGATATGAACCTAGAACCAAATTTTGCCAATATATTTTTGTTATCAGTTCCAAAAAGTGTTTAACCCCTAAGACATTCCTCCAATAGGCAAAAGTAATTTGGAGTCAGATAGTTGTGGGCTCGAATCCCAGCACTAGACTTCCAAGCCTGCTGATATATATAATGTCGGTTCCTTCATTTGAAAAACAAAATGAGTTTAATGGGTACCTTACATGCTTACCAAGAATAAGAACAAAATAGGGTCCTGTGTATAATACTAGCAGAATGTCTCATAGATGCCTCAAGAGTTAATAACTATTTCAAAAAACTTAGCTGTGGACCAGACAATAATTCTGAGTTAAAATCCTGAAAATTAGGGTTCTTTTCTGACAGTCAAATAAAATTCATCAAGTGTGGGCATGTCTTCCGAAAGCAGAACATCCCACTCTGACCTCAGAAATTTTCAATAGGTATCCAGGCTCTCTAATGAGGTACTGTCTGTATGTCAGTCTACCTATGAAATCCATGACTGATAAATGGAATCATTTTAATCGAGTTCAACTTTCCTCTCAATTATCTGTGGATAAATGCACTTCTCCTCCAACACCATTGATTTCAAGCTTATCCTTGTAACTTCTTTTGGCCAATGAAAAACAAGTAGACTTGAAATATATCACATCCAATTGAGATTTCCAAATGAGTTCATGTGCTCTGGCCTGACTTCCTCATGTCCCTCTCTAGGTGCTCTTCTACCTGGCTCTGGAAACACAAATCATGTGCATTTGACCTCTACTGCACCAATCTGGACGTAGCTAGAGTTTCATCTAAACCTCAATATTTGGAAGTCTGGTTGGTTAATGCAGTGGTTGACAGCCTTTCCTAACCCACTAACAGAGGCATGTTTGACTCCAGAATAAAGATAGAACAGGAGGAAGTGCCTTTGGAGGAGGCATATTCATCCTGAGACCTTTACCAACAGCAGGACAGCACATTGCTCCTGCCTTCTTTCCGCAGTAGAGTATTAGCAAAGACAGTATTTGGAGAAACATGAGTCCAGGTCCAAGGTGAGCAAGCTGGTACTCAGTGTTGCCTTGTCTTACTTATTTCTCTCTCGGGGTGATTTACAAGGTGATAAAATACTTCAAGCTGCAAAAGGTACTTAGGCTGTTAAAAACCAGCATTTTATGATCCCTTCTTCTTTATAGTACATGTTGTTTCATTAATCAAATGCTTATTCTATTAGAAGTCTCAGCCCTTTAAGATAGTGGGACATTTCATTTTTATTGCCCTGAAGTGGCTTTAAAATCTACACGTTCTCCTACAAGCCACCAATGAGTTCTTGGGTTCAGATTCTCTGTCCTCTTTGATCCGTCTATTCTGTATTAATATTTTAGACTTCAACTTTTTTAACTTTTTCTTTTGTGTTGATCCTGAAATAGACGCTTCACTGTTAGCCGTGGCCTTTTTTGCTCTTCTACAGCCATGCATGTGAATGGAGCCAGAGGCTGATGTAGTAGTGAGTTCTGAAGATAATACTTCTTACCTCATCTCTTCTGGCCTCAGCTCTCCACTGTTTTCTGTTTGTTTAGGTTTTTTTTTTTTTGTCTTATCTTAATGTGTAAACATAGACGTTCCCAGATAATCAGCATGAGAAGACTCTAGCTTTGTCCTTTCTCCCATGTCAATTTTGGCTTCTATATTGGTATCTCAGTCTTCACACATTTTCATCACCAAAGGGATTCATTTTTTTTTCATTTTATAGCTTTCATGTTTACATTGCTCTGAGTAAACTATGTAATTCTCTGTGCCTATTAACCTAAACTTGTAACCATTACATAGCAGTACGTTAGATCAATTTTTAGATCTCCAATGTATGCTAGACAGGTAGATGGAGAAATTTATACAGACATAACATATATGACACAATCACTAAATTATTACTCATGAATAACAGCAGTCTTTACAAGTTTCCAGACAATGTAATCCATATCATATTAGTACCTAAACTGTGAAAGGAAAGATCAGAAGAATTTCTGAAAAAAAATAGTAGAATCCAATTTTTCAAACTGACAGAACTGTCTTTTTAAATTTTTATGTACTTATTTATTAGATTTATTTATTTACTTACTTATTTATGAGTGTTTTGTCTGCATGTATGTATGTGCACCACATGCATGCATGGTACTTTTACAGGCTAGAAGAAAGGGTCAGATTCCCTGGAACTACAGATAGTTGCAAGATACCATGTGAGTGCTAGGAATCAAACCCAGATCATTCTATCAGTTCTGTTGCTTTAGAGAACCCTGACAAATACAGCTATGGGTCAGTGAACCACATTCCACAGACAGAAATTTCCTGCCAGGTTTCAGTAATAAACTTGCATTGGAACACAGACATGCCTGTTTGATTAGTGATTGTCCTCATCCCTTTTCATGTGTTAGAACAAATAAGAAGTTGTAACACAGACGGTATGAGCTGCAAAGCTAAAGCTCTTAACAGAATACACAGGGCTTTCATTGTAGTTCATTGTCTACCAAAGTGAGGACCAGTGACACTGTTAGAAGTGAATAAAGATTTATACAGCTTCTAGACAAGGGATCAAGTAATACCTAATCACAACATAACAAACATATTCCCTTTTGAATATGTTTCTGTTGTTATTTTTACACATAAGAAATGATCTTTTTGCTGATTATATTTATTTCCTTTTAAAAGTTTGTTAGACTGCATAATATCTACCTCTTGTTAAAAGCTTGTTCAACGGTATTCATACCAAAGAGAATTAAGCTCAGACCTCAAAATTTGGGCAGAAACCCAATTTAAAGGCTGATTTCAGCACACAATTCTTACTTCATCATGGCATTGGGAAGGGCTGAGATGCTATGATAAGTATTGTACTAGAGGAATTCCAAGCAAGCGTGCTCTGAGGCAGTCAGATTTGACCTACAGGGCTAAGAATATAGCTCAATGGTAGCATGCCGTAGGCCCTGATTTTGATTCTCAACAATTCCTAAAAATAATAGCCTTGATGATTAGAAAAGATAAAAGAACCTAGGAATTATCAACATCAGTAGAGATTTGAAGTCTGAGTGACTAGTACAATTTCAGAAAGTCTCGGACCAGCCCCACCCCGAAGCTTGTCCATTGACTCTGGGCAATAATATCCACTGCTATGGATGATGGGATAAGCTGCATTAGCTGACAAAGCAATCCTGAGAAAGATCAGAGCAGTGCAGTTAGGACAAACTTTAAAGAGCCCCAATATTTAAGAAGCAAGTAGAGGAAAGAGATTTCCAAGCAAAATTGAAAAAATTAAAAAATGGCCAAGGCAGTAGAAGCCAACTGAACAAGCAAACAGATGCAAAAGCAGTGTGAAGTCTCATCAAAAGTATCGGCCTGCCATTCACTGTGTAACAAGTTTGTAAGACAAATTGCTAAATGGTCTTATTAATAAAAACCTGGAGCCAGGTATTGGGGTGAAAGCCGAGAGATCAGGGAATGGGACAAGCCACAGCCAACCTCACCTCACCAACTCCTCAGGTTCCAAAGAGACCTACTTCCTGTATACCCACGCCTATATGCCTTTCTGTTCTGCCATCTCACGTCCTTTCTCCACCCAGCTGCATCACTTCCTCTTCCTGCCCAGCTCTGTCACTTCCTGTCTGTCCATACAGACCTCCAGACCTTTATGGTTAACTAGTGTTGGAATTTGAGGCATGTGCCCACGCCTGGCTCTGTTCCCAGTGTGGCCTTGAACTCACAGAGATCCAGATGAATCTCTGCCTCCCAAATGCTCAGATTAAAGGTGTGTGCTACCATTGCCTGACATCTATGGCTTTTTTCATTGATCCTCAGATAAGCTTTATTAGGGTGCGCAATATATTGGGGGACACAATATATCACCACACAAGTTGATAAATGCAACTTCTTTCATATCCCTGGTATCGAATATAATAATGGATTGACAAATAGTAAATACTCCATTGATACTAAGTGTCTCTATAACCTTATAGGTAATGAGAAATTAGTAGTTTAATGCCTGACAACACTTCAAAATAGAAAAAAAGAAAACATATTTCCACTGGTAAAGTGATAGGCTAACCACTGTGGGTCCTCAAGCAGTGATTTGGCCCTGAGAACTAGCAATGTAGCTCAATGGTGGAATACTTGTCTACCCTACCTGGGGTGTGATCAATTTAATGACAAAGGCCAAGCATTGTAATAGATACCAAATGGGAGAAATCAACCAGTTAACAACTACTTGCAAAACAAATGAAAATGTTGTCTGTAGAGAAATCTAGATTTCAACCCCATCACAGGAAACCACAAGGACTACTGTTCTCTGTTACATACGATGATCCTGGAAATTTGACTCCAACCAATGCAGAATCGGCAATTATTTCACCCTATGGGCTCCCTTCCCATGCCAAAGCTCCTCTGCCATTTTCATCCTGCACCTTTTTTTCCTATGGACAACGTAAGTGTTGTCCACCTCTAAAGTTATGAAATGTGTCCTTAGTTATCACTGATCTAGAAAACATTTTCTAAATGCTACCCTGCTCTGCTGCTGACCACTGTGGAGATTTGTTGTAGAGCCTGGCATTTACTTTTTCTGGATAGTATCTGTAATGGCTCAATCAACCTTTTTATTCCAGAGATAAGTTAGATTCTAGAGCTGTGTTCTCAACCTTCCTAATACTGTGACCCTTTAATACAGTTCCTCATGCTGTGGTGACGGCAACCATAAAATTATTTTCATTGCTACTTTATAACTGTAATTTTGCTACTTTTATGAATCCTAACATAAATATCCGTGTTTTCCAATGGTCTTAGGCAATTCCTGTGAAAGGGTTGTCCTACCCCCAAGGGGGTCACAACCCACAGTTTGAGAACCATTGCTCTAGAGTATAATAAAACTATGTTGCTGGTTGCCTAACACAGTCTAGAACATAATCTCCCCTAGTCATTTATGGAATCTGCTCCTCTTGAGACCTTACAAGTTGTATCAGTTTCTAGCAGAAAAAGATGTCAACCTCGCAAAAGCCTCAGGGTACAGACAAACAGTCACTATACTGAGAGTTGGAAAACCTGGGTTAAAAACCCAATTCTGTCACACTGATAGCACCACTTTGGGCACATCTCCACATCTGCCTATGTCTGAGGTTTAAATTTTAGAGTCCCGGATTATCTGCTCTATGCCTGGACTGCTAGACATTAAGGATTCGCAGGATTCTAAGGGAGATGGATACCACTTGCACATGGTCTGTGGCCTCTGAATGTCATTTGACAGTGTGCCCCTTATGTGGTGCAGAACAAAAGCTATTGTTCCCAAACGTGGCAACTCTGCCAACATACTGTTAGATTTTCAAAAGATGGATTCTTTCTTTTCTGAGTACTGTTTTACTGATTATTTTGGCCAATGAGCAATGTCTCGGAGTGGGTGACTGTGATTAATTGCCAAGTGGTTCTAATCTATTATCTAACACCATTCTACTGCTAATGGTATGGGGGAAATGAGCACATTTATCATGGATGTAAACCTAGCATAAATAATAATTAATTTTCTTTATAAAAATCTAAGTTTACTGGATGCACTGGAAGTATAAGCAAGAAAATAAAACGAGAAAACGAGAACCTAACAGCAAGCAGATGGCATCCCCCTTTCTGTGATTATGTGTACTTTTGATGTTTCAAAGAAACCACACAACACTCATGCTTTCAATTATTTTTCCAGGACAGACACCAAATGTACTTTTTCTCTTTGTAACTGATTACTCTTCTATTCCAATCCATGAGCCTGAGCTCAAAATTCACCTCAGTGAAAGAGAAGGAAACCATCACCGGCTTCTTAACTTGGCACCCAAAGAAATACTTGACTGGACTTAAATCATTGTTTGGCTAAGTCTCTTTCTCTCTCTCTCTCTTTAGGGGAAAATAAGGAAAGGCACTAAAAAGAGACTGGATCCAATTAAACTGACTTTGTCTTTTCTTTTTCGATTAGAGAAATTTACCACACTGATAACTAGTAAGTACACATGGAGTTTTCTTTTGTTCCTCCTCCGTATCGTCCTGGTGTATCTGCTGTGTCCAGACCTGGGGGGCATCTCACAGACTCAGATGAGACAGATTTAGAACCCTTGCCTGAAACATTCTAAATTGTGCACGTTGTCTGCTGAGGTTTTTTTCAGTACGTGGAGAAAAATAAATGAATAATCACAGTAAAATGGAAATGGGGACCCTCGTGAGGAGCAGATATGACAGGGTTTCACACCATCTGCTCATAATCTGTTACCCACCAAGAGTGCCCCCCTTCCTTTTCAACAGTGGACAGGATGTGCCTGTATCATATCTGCTCATAATGTCCCCATAGACAAACTGCCCACTGATCTCACTGGGGAAATATCTAAACCATCAGGAAAATATTCCTTTAAACAGAGTCTTGTAACCACAAAAATGGCCAGATCATGGGCCACTCTAACACAGTGATAAAGGGTTATTCTTTTCTTTTCAACAGGCAGCTTGAATCTCCCATGATCAGTGCTGTTCCCTATTTTTAACCCCCCTTTCCTTCCAGCTCAAACATTTGCCTGAAAGGTAGGCATGATGGCACATGTGTAATCTGCAATTAGATGGCTGAATAGAAAGGTGGAGGGCAGGCTAGGCTACACAGCAAGTTCCTATCTGAAGAAAAGTTAGCAACTTTGTGGGGTTTTGTCTTGGCTTTTATTTCTATAACAAAGACAAAAGTTCATTGACGTATTACATAAATACTATTGTTTGAAAGGCACGAAAATTCAAAGCATTCTTAAGAAAAATGTCAGTTGGGCTCATTTATCCATTCAAAGGGCACTTGTGAACTTGTGGAGTATTTCCTGTGCCCTTTGTGTGTGTTTAGGACAGATAAGAAATAAAATGCTCCTCTTCAAGCATCTAATATTTCTTCTAGGAGTGGAATGATGATAGATACACAAGCAAATACACATCAAGACGATTTGGATGGTGAGAAGTATTGGTGAGCAAGTGCATACAGATTTTGTTACACGACTTGGAAGCATTTTTCTAAGAGGGCATACTTAAGGTGAAAACTGATCAAAAGAGTTGGTCATGCAAAGACAGAGTTAGACTGGATGGGCAGAGAGAGCGTTCTAGGCTAGGTGGAGCAGATACAAAGAGCATATGGTGGGGAATGCATTGAGATTTCCCATAAGAACATTCAAAGATGATTCTGTCTCTGTTTCGAGACATCAATTTTTTAAGCTACTTCACATATCTGAATCCTGTATTTTAAAAATCTCCTAATATCTCTGTTTTACAGTAGAAAAAATTGTTGACCAGAGAGATATGTCTTTACCAGATCACTCAAAAAAAAAAATTGAGAAGTCTAAGGCTGATACACATTTTTTTGTAGTTGTTGTTTGTAAGCTATGTGAGGCAAGTGCTCTATGTCCTCAGCCTATAAGTTATACATGTTCTGACTCCAAACTTACATACTACCTTGTCTCTTGGGGCAATGCAGGACTAAGGGAGCATTTGAATATGCTTTATACAACTAATATTGTCTTAATTCATCTGAGCTTTTATAGCACAATGTTATAAATTGGATGACTTATAAACAATGGAAATGTATTTCTCATACTTGGTGTGGTGGATAATTTGAATGGGAATGTTCCCCAGAGGCTTGGGCGTTTGGACACTTGATATCCACTTGGTGGTATTGTTTTGGGGCGGCACAGTCTTGACTGGGGAAAGTACATCACCAGCAAATAGGCTTTGAGAGCGTATAACCTGGTCATATTTCCATTTCACTCTTTGCTTTGAGTTTACCATTGAGGATATGATCTCTCAGCTTCCTGCTCTGGCCTACCCTGCTAGTATGGACATTGCCTGTAAGCTTTAAGCCCAAATAAATTATTTCTTTCTTAAGTTGCCTTTGGACACAGTGTTTTATCACAGCAACAGAAAAGTAACTAATATATTTGGGAAGGCTGGGAAGTCCAAAACCAATGTGCTAAGGTGACTCCTTGTTGGTTTATAGGAGGTGCTTTTTCATACTGTGCCCCCATAGCTGGCATGGTGAAGGAGCTCACAGGGGTCTCTTTTGGAAGGATACTACTTCCACTCATGAGGACTCTACCTCCTGATTTCATTATCTTGAGATTAGGATTTAAGCATGTGAATTCGAGGGATGCCTCCATTCAGTCAATAGTAGATACTTTCCCAGAGTTGTGAAGGTGTTAGTGAGTATTGTGACATGTCTGGTCCCTACTCTTTCCACAGAACAGGTGTGGGTCACTCCCTGACTAGCTCTGGTCAGAGAATCTGGGGTGTCAGCTGCTCTGTACACACCAGCCTCACCATATGTGAGGGTAAAAAGCAGACACTGACTAGGGAAGGGCAAAGTGCAAAGGCCTTTCCCACAGCACACTCTCCCAGTCCTAATTTATTGCATGTTTGATTATTAAGAAGGTCAAAATTACTTAAACCATTAAGCCAAGGAAAGAACTGAATGTAAAAAAAAAATCCACTTGACATTATATGCTGAAAGCCTTCAAATGACTCAGAAAAAAAGACTTCAAAGTAAAGCCCATCCTAAGAAGAGGTGGTTTTGCTGTCTGTGTCGGGCTCCAGCTCCTCTGGCCTCTGTAGGCTTGACAGCACTGACCTCCAGCAGCTGCCTCGTATGGGCTGCTGCCTATCTCAGTCTCTGATTGTTCTCTTAATTAACCATCCTCCTGGTTCATGGAAAACTCATGCATTAAAATATGCTACCTTGTGTGCCTCAAAATTGCAAGGTACCATCATAGTAACTGTAGATACCAAGTCAGATAAAACATAGCCCCGGCTCTTGGGAAGTAGCAGAGGAAAATGGGGTCCACTGAGATGAACTACAGTAAATGCTTCATTGCAGGAACCTTGAACACATAGACAGTGCGGGCGCTAGAGGGATGGAGTGCCTGTTGCTCCCCATCACTTCCCTTTTGTATCATATCCTGCAGCCATTTCACACCTGGCCTTGGGCTGTCCTAACAATCCAGTCTTGGTGAGCTAACCTGCCCAAACGAATGACCAATGCCAAGAACTCTGAGGTTGTTACTATTAACCAGTATTTCATGGGCTCATCGTTGAATTCTTTTTCTGTATTTCCCATCCACACCATTTTTGTTCCTAATGAACCAAATAATTAAGAATCATGGATTTCCCCTTCTCACTAAAATTCTCTCTCTCTCTCTCTCTCTCTCTCTCTCTCTCTCTCTCTCTCTCT
>CABHPP010139400.1:0-30534 GCA_902168425.1 Peromyscus attwateri | reverse complement strand
AGGGGAGGAGGGAGAGAGGAAGGAGGGGAGGAGGGAGAGAGGAAGGAAAAGGCAGATAGAGACAAAGAGAAGAACAGGGCAGGGCAGGGAGGAAGCCGGAAGAGCTGGTTCGGACCCACCTCCTCTGCTGACACAGAAACCTTGCCCACTATGTTCAAACCCCCCCCCCCCATAAAATGAGGGAAGTTGCCTGGGTCAATATTTTAAAAGATGCGATCCACTCGGGCGGTGGTGGCGCACACCTTTAATCCCAGCACTCAGGAGGCAGAGCCAGGTGGATCTCTGTGAGTTCGAGGCCAGCCTGGGCTACAGAGTGAGTTCCAGGAAAGGCTCCAAAGCTACACAGAGAAACTCTGTCTCAGAAAAAAAAAAAAAAAGGTGTGATCCATTCTGTCGGCAAAATCCAGCATCAGCATCAGATCGCTAGAGAGTACATGAGAACCACAAATATGTGGACCTTGTCTAGACTCCTAAATCAGACTGTGGGATACAGCCCAGATATGCGTTTTAACAGCATTTCCAGACAATTCTCACTTTGATTTGAGATCCACAAGCCAAAAGTATCTCACAGGTCACTTCCAGACTAAGAAGCCTGAAAATCTAAACTTGTCTTAAGTCCTCTCTCCCTCCTCCCTCCCTCCTTCCATCCCTCCCTCCCTCACTTCTCCCTCTCTGTCTTCAAAAGCAAGAAGGAAAACAGACCTTCCTCTAGACTTCCCCTTTGCTGTGTAGATGGCTAACTTCAAAGAACTTGAAATTCACATTTAGTCATTTCCATGGCAACCTTAACAAAGCCATTAAGGCACTTCTGTTCTTTAATACATCTGCTCCCTTCTTTAAAGGTTCTCTTCCTTTTTCAGCAGTAAGTCTGGTCTATCTGAAGACAGCTGTTGAAAACGCTTCTGTACTGTGTAATTATAGTCCCAACCATCAGCACAAAGGTCGCCATTTATGACATACGACCTAACAGATCTGCATTGGCTCTCCCGCAGACCAGTGCTCAGGAGTGCTCAAATCTAAGCTCCCAGGTCCACATGAGAGTATCCATCCCCACAGCGCTCCATCCTCTGCCACTGGCTTCACACGCTCTCGCACGGATTGAGGAAAGACCTGCCAGCCCCCTCTGGTTAGCCATCCTACCACCCAGCCTGTGGCGTCCTGATGTGACTGACTCAGCTCTAGACCTGTGAAAAGTCTCTGATGCCCTGTAGTCTCTGGGGCGGACACATGACCCACCAAAGCCAATGAGCATTGGCTGACACATGGGCTCTTTCTCACTGGCCTAGAACCTGAAGTGAGGAGGCCTGGAGTTGTGTGGCCCATTAAAAGCTCAAGAGAGAATATCTTGAATCACCACATGAGCCACCAAAGAGAGTTGAGAGGTCAAGAGAGAGAAACTGAGACCAATTTAAAAAGGAAAGTAGGGGCAGCTTTTGTTTAATTTTCAAAAAAATAGAATGAAGTTTAGACTCACTGACTTCTCACACGTGGGCCTACGTAGTAACCACAGTGAGATGAAAGCCTGTCTCCTTTGGGTTCCCCTCCCCCTTAACTCAACTGTGGCGTGATAACTGTTAAATATTGTTCATCCAAATCGCAGCGAGAGCCAAGCTGTTTCAACCCCCTTTCCGGCTGAAGGCATGAAGCGTCATTACCCTAAGCATGCGGGCAACTTGGGTTCCAAGAACAACAAGGCCTCCTAGTCAGGACAGACCATCTTAAGATGAGAACAGTTCTCTATGCTGGAGAGACTGCACCTTGGAGCAGATCATTTCGCAAGAACCAAATTGGTCCCCTCGGGTGACGACAATGATTAACAGATTAATAACTCCTTGTCCTAGTTAGGGTTACTGTTGCTGTGGTGAAACACCGTGACCAAAAGCAATGTGGGGAGGAAAGAGTTTATTTGACTTACATATCCTATGTCACGGTCCACTGAGGGAAGCCAAGGCGGGAACTCAAACTGGCCAAGAACCTGGAGGCAGGAGCTGATGCAGAAGCCACAGAGAAGTGCTGTGTACCGGCTTGCTCCTCCTGGCTTGCACAGCCTGCTTTTCTTATAGAAAGGACCACCAGCCCAGGGGTGGTCCCACCCACAGAGGGCTGGGTCCTCCCCCAATGATCACCAATTAAGAAAATGTCATATAGGCTTGCCTACAGCCTGATGCTATAGGGACATTTTCTCAATTGCAGCTCCCTCCTCTGAGATGACTCTAGCTTGTGTCAAGTTGACATAGGACTATCGGGGACATCGCTCATCAGTCCACCTTGCAGTTCCCAAGCCGAAAGTGCAATGAGCCAAGGCTGCCTCTTCACTAGGACTGCCTGGTTACGGGTGCTTCTTGTCTCGATTCTTCCTCTACTTAAACCTAATGCTCACATCAAAGCCAAAAGGGTATGGGGTCCCTAGACTCCTCTATCTGTTCCTCTTCCCAGTGCCCATTGATTAAATCTGTTCTCTGCTTTTGCTGTCCCTTATCTCTTTAATTGGCTTTGGGGGACAGACTGCGAAGCCTGGCTGCTTGGAGTTACTGGAGCCCAGGCCTTTGGTGTAAAATTCTGTATGTAAGATGACATCACTTCTGAGCCTGTATCCAGCCATGCCTGAAACAAGTCGCCCTCTAGACCTTTCAAGGCAGGTCCATTAGCCTTCCTCTCTCTGCTCTGGCCTGACTTTCTTATCACTGACTCTGAAAATGCTTTAATGGGTCCAGACCATAAACTGATAGCTTTTGGTGAATATCTGGTCAGTGTCTATAAAATTCCTTTTGTGTGAGTAACTCCTGCCTATAAGTTCTACTTCCAGAAATATGTGTTTCAGAAATGCTTTCACAATTATGGAGATATATACGTGCAGTCAAGAAGTCCGCAGACACAATGTCACAAACCAATGCGTTCCGATTAGATTTGAGACCTGCTTCCCAGGAAGGAATCCATGCTTGGGATTGTAAACCTCACCAAAAGCCCATGACTGGGGAGGTCGTGGGTCCTAGGAGGAAGCCCCTGCTGTTGTCGTTTTTGCTAAACGGTCATGTTGGCAAACTGCCTTCTGAATGTTTATGTTTACACCCTGTAGGCCTGAGCTGCTCCCAGCCTTGGTCAGAGAAGCTGCTGTTTGCAGTGTGCAGTGGTTAGTGCAGACACACACAACCGGTGGACGTCCTGGGAATCAATGACTATGAGTGCTCAGCCCTAAATGGCACATCTAGATCATCCCCTCCCCCAAGGCCGAGGAAGCGTCACAGAGGAGGGAGTAGGAAGAATGTAAGAGCCAGAGGATGGGGAGGAGTGCTGGGAAATGGCTGTTTTCTGCACAGGGCTTGACCATTGCTCTCATGGATTTGCAGCAGCTACGGTGACCGGCTTAAGATCAAGTCAACTAAAATACCAATCCCACCACCTCTAGCTAAAAAAGCTATTGTCTGCTGGAGGAGGGAGAGTTGTTTTCCTGTGGTAGGGTGCCTACGTTCCAGTGCATGGTTACACACACACACACACACACACACACACACACACACACACACGTGCATACGGACAACACTAACTGGACTCAGGGAGCTTGAAAAACAAAAGCATGATGCCAAGACGGAGGGTCAGAGGTGGAAAATGTGAGTGGGTATGATCAAGATACGTATACATGGATGAAGTTTTCAAAGAATAAATGTAAACTATTGATTTTTCCTAAATTGTCACAGCACAGAGGTCAAAATGAGCTAGTGTCACCCAAGAGAGGCATGCACTGATAAATCATGTTACATGTATGTCACGGGATACTGTGAAATGATTGTGGTAGATCAATGAATGTAGTGCCCTAGCATGAAAACAAGGTGATTTCTATTTGATGAGCAAAAATAAGCATCTTCAGGCTACGTTTTTAATACTACATTTCAAGTAGAAGGGATGAGTGTGTGCACTGAAAAAGTCCAGAAGTACCAAATGTCTGCTGGCAGTCATTTCTGTAGGACGGGCTGATGGAACATTGACTTTGAAGTCATTTTTATAGTGTTGAATTTGTACCTCCAACATAAATTCCTTTGGTAACTCACCAAACAAACCGCAGAAAGGACATAAGACTACAACACACTGTATTTGACGCTTCCTTCGAGTCAGCAAGCATATGCCCGATTAGTGCCTAGTGTACGCACAGCTGCATGCCAGTGGTAGAAATGCAAGATGAGTCCTGAGCAAAGGCAACTGGGGGAAGCCTGTCTACGCCGCACGGTAACTGTACTCCAGCGCCATGTTCCAAAGACTTGGTCCTAAGGAGTCACAGAAATAACTTCATCTCTTAAAATTGAGGCCATAGGTTTCAGCATAATATGGGGTAAAGTAAGTTACACTTGTTATAGTTTGAACACGAAATGTCCCTGGAGGCTCAGGCCTTGGAACACCTGCTTCCCAGCAGGTGGCGCTGTTTGCAGGGTGGGGTTCTGGAAACTTTAAAAGGTAGACATAATTGGAGGAAGTAGGCCACCAGGAGTGTGCCTTTGAAAATGATACCTGTTCCCCAGCCCCTTCCTAGCTCTGACTCTCCCCCTGCCACATGCGAAAGCCCTCCAGGATGTTCTGAACAAGTGCATGAAGTCAAGCAACCATGGACTGGACCCCCTGAAACCAGGAGCTAAAACAACCAATTCCATCCCTTCAGCCGTTTTCTCAGTCTGATACAAGTCTAACACAGCTACCATGTTACTAACCAGTGCTGCCGAGAGTTCTTGGATGCATTTTATACACCTTATTATCATGCACGGGTTCCCCGAAGCCAGAACTGCATGGCATTTATGGGACTGCTGGCAGAGCTGATTGCTGGCACAGCCATGATTCCCAGCAATACCATAGAGGATGCCTGCTTTCCCTCTGGGAAACGGACAAGGGAGCTCTTGCTTAGAGAAGCATCTCAGACGCCGAAATTCACAGGGCTTCCTGTGCTAGGCTGAGGCTCTTCGAAAATTGAGACCTCGGACTCACGTCCTTGGTATCATCAAACATTGTTTCTGGGTAGAGAGGGTGCTGTGATTTGCACCCATTCCTGAGATGCAAAGGTTGCATACCTTGCCCTGACCCCAGTCCCAGACAACCCACCTTGTGTGAAGTTGCATGGCTTCCACAACTTTCTTGGCTACTTAGCCAGTCCCTCTTCGGTTGTGTTTCCCCCGCCTCACCGTAACTGCAAGTGTAAGACTGTCTCTAGCACGGATCTGATGCACTGGAGGGGCTCAGTAGACACTGTTGGGATAATAACCTAATTCTTTATGTGTATTAGTTAGCTCTTCTACTGCTGTAATAAAACACCATAACCAAAAACAACTTGGGCAGAAAAGGGCTTATTTTAGCTTACATGTCTGGATTACCATCCATCATGAAGGGAAGTCGAGGCAGGAACTTGAGCCAAGAATCAAAACAGAGGCCAAGAAGGAACACGGCTTACTGGCTTGCTGCTCCTTACGGCTTGCTCAGCCTGCTTTCTTATACAACCCAGGAACCACCTGCTCAGAGGTGGCAATACCCACAACGGGCTGGGTCCTCCCACACCAATCATTAATCAAGAAAATGCCCCATAGACTTGCCTACTGGCATTTTCTCAATTAAGATTCCCTCTTCGCAGATAAGCTAGGTGTGTGTCGAGATGGCAAATGCAAACCACCGGCACAATTAGACAAAACGGATTATCTTTAGGGGGAAAAAAAAAAAAAAAAAAAACTTTGAATGTGAGGTTAGGATTCTCATTTCCCTCCTCAGCTGCATTGCAAGACTAGGAGTTCCAGAATAAGGAAGAAGTCAGTGAGACGGGGTGCGTGAAGCCTCTACACACTTACAGGGCTGTCTGAGTGGTGGTGGCTGTCGGTACAACTCATTAAACAAGCTAAGACACCAGTTCACTTCTAAGGAGCAGTCCCCATCATATTCCATCTTCATAGGTGATTTTGAAAATAAGGAATTGACCTACAAATAGCACTCCAACAAATGGATTAAGTATATTGGTGTCTTTTCTTTTTAAATCTGTCTCACTTAGGAATTTATAATGTTAGTGAAGCATAAAACATGGCTCCAATCACACAAAGACCTTAGACCTAGAAGGAACCCAGGTCGATATTCTATGTCTATTTCTCTACAGATGGATAACCTACAGCCCAAAGAGGCTAGTGTAGCACAACTAATTCTTCCAAGAGCCGGGGCAAGATCCTTTGTTTTCTGGGAGAGTTTCTTCCCCTACATCATGCTGGGCCTGAAATTCGGATAGTGCTGGTCATTATTAGACAATGGCTGGTATCTGGTTTTTCATGCTAAAGTCAATACGCCTAATGCAAGAGTTAAATTAACACTGCGCTCGGCGTCATTAACAACAAATGAAGCTGCTTCCAGCTAACAGAAATAGCTTTTCCCTGCAGACAGCTTTTCCTCCACGTCACCGTCTCCCTCCCTCAGAACTCACACTCCGTTTAGGTAGCCCAATGCCAATGGCAGTTTCGACAACTCCGGCAGCTCACCGCTAGTCAAATCAAATTCCTATTCGCAGCCACAGTCATAAAGCAGCCGAAAATGCTATGCACTCAAGTCACAAAAGATATGATTTCTGCCTGAGATTGTCCGTTACCCGAAAAGAATGATGGTTCTTTGCCTGAAAATACATATTGATTGTTGGCTCTGAATTTCACCATGGATAATGCCGGAGTCGCCATCCTTCAAGCGTGCGGGAACTTGACTTGCTGTAGCCTAATCCTTGCAGGATGATTTGTGGCAAGAGACAAGACAGGGCAGGAGAAATGTCTACATCCAGGTCAAGCTGGATGTTCTCCAGCCAATTTTCCATCCTGGAATATTTGATCTTTATGTCTGAGGCCCCGGTTTATGGTACACAAAGGGCAGATTGATCGCTCGCATTTGACTAAGATGAACGCAATCCACATTCTTTAATCTTTTGCAGAACTGAATTCTTCAAAAATCACCCCATATTCTGAGGCCCGGCCACCATTCAGCAGCTTGAAACTCTGACGACCTGACCTCCCCAGGGCTGGGCACACTTTCTGCTTGCTGGAAATGGCACCACATGGAAGGCAGCTGTGCACAAGGTGTGCTCATCCATCTCTTCACAAGCCAGACCGAACTTCATCCTACCTCCTCCTCAGGTGCAGCGAGGTTTGTCTTGTGTTATCACTTTTTAGTGCTTAGAAGCATTAAGCTTCACTAGCTGACCTGGCTACGAGAATACTTTAAAGTCCTGCAGAAAGCAGGTGGTCAGTCATTCTTGAGTAACAGAAGATAGAGCCAGACTTTGGGGTCTACGTCTCAGCCCCACGCTACTTTAAGCCTCTAGCAACTAGGACACAGTTGGGGGCTCAGAAATGCTTAGGACCAAGCTTCTCACACAGGGAGAATTCAAAGAGCTTCTAAAAGCTTCCCCGGTTCAAAATGCTTCCCGGCAGCCCATTATAACTAAAGTATCCTAATTAAAAATGTGTTTCTTTAGGATTCAATTAAACCGGGTCTCGGATGGCCTTTATAAAATCTATGTAGAAAACTCCATATAGAAGATTATATGGAACCCCTGAGAAGATGAGACACTCCCTCCACTTGAGTAGAGCTGTCCTCTGAGTTGGGCACTGAACACAGGTTTTAATGAGACTATGAAATGTTCAGACTGTGAGGAACGGGAACAGGACCGTGGGAGGGAGGAAATTGAGGGAAAGCCCCACAGTTTCCATTTCCAGAGTGAGCCCAAAAATGTGCTCCGGAAAAATAAGGAAGGTGTTCAGACACATGCCACAGGACAATCCCGGAAGCGGAGTCTCACAGCTTTTCAGTCCTCCACCTTAAATCTCTAGTGATCATTAGGAGCTTGACTGGGAAAACAGGAGCAGCCCGCAGGCACACATGAAACAGTGAAGACTCGGAAAGTAGAAATGCAGCCTTTGGCTAACTCATCTTCCTCTTCCTCCTGAATGAGAGCAATCCATTTCCCCGTACCCAAATGGTATTTAGACCATGATTGCCCTCTAAACAGATCCTGTCACTGCTCGGAGCTCTCACTTGCACTAGCCTCTTTCCTGGTTTGTTTCATGTCGCTGAGCTCCAGGACACTCTCACCTCCCCCCCCCCACCTATTCCGTGTGTGTCCATTTTATTCCCTCCAAGTTCTGCCTCTAAAAGAAACATTTTGCCGACTATTTCAGAACAGGTAGTCCTTCCTTAAATCCTGTGAAGTTTCCTGTAGGACCCACTGACTTCCACAAAATCCTGCCTAGGGAGTGTCCCTGGGGATACGTATGCTATGCCTTCAGGATGATGCAATTGGCACGTACTATGGACTTTTAAGAGGTGGAACCTCATGAGAGGGTTAGGGTCCCTGGAAGCTAGCCCTCTCTATTTCAGAATGTACCCATCGTATTATCATTGGCCCTTCTTCATCGGATGGTAAATACTATGCTTTTTCCTTTCTAAGAAAACATGGCCTCTTCCTCTCTATCTCGTCCATTTTGTTTCCTGCCGTATCTTGAAATATTAACTGTCTCCGGTTGTCCAGCCGCTATCCATCTCAGGGTTCCCTTTCTTCTATCTTCTTACTCTCAACTTGTAAACTTGCATCTGGCTTCCCAGTTAAAAGAACATCTCAGTCCCACCCCATACAGAAAATGCAAAAATAGTTCGTTTATCTCTAAAGTGACAAGCACGTGATGGAATGTAGCCAATATCTTCCCACCCACTGTCACGTACCTGTTCTCAGCCATCCAGCTATGCCTAAGGAAGCACAGGCAAACCTTTAGATTAGGCAGAGCTAGGTCTGTTAGTCAGCTTCACATTGCTATCCCAAAATACCTGATACTGGCCACTTACAAAGTAAAAACATACTTCCTCTGGGCCATGATCCTAGAGATTCCAGTCTGACTTAGGGTTTCTATTGCTGTGATGAAACATCATAACCAAAAAGCAAGTTGGGGAGGAAAGCATTTATTCAGCTTACACTTCCACATTGTAGTCTGTCACTGAAGGAAGCCAGGACAGGAACCAAACAGGACAGGAACCTGGAGGCAGGAGCTGGTGCAGAGGCCATGGAGGGGTGCTGCTTACTGGCATACTCCTCATGGCTTGCTCAGCATGCTTTCTTACCGAACTCAGGACCACCAGCCCAAGGACAGGTACCATTCACAACGGGCTGGGCCCTCCCCCATCAATCACTAATTAAGAAAATGCTCTACAGGCTTGCCTACAGCCTGATCTTATGGAGGCCTTTTCTCAACTGAGGCTCCCTCCTCTCTTTTGATTCTAGCTTGTGTCAGGCTGATATAAAACTAGCCAGGACACAGTCTAAGATCTGCCAGCATCATTGGTCTGAGCCACTGGTGAAGGCAGCACATCCCAGAGCATCTCAGTGCAAGAGCTCACATCACTAGCCAGGAAACAAAGCAAGGATGAATGGCTCCCATGATCCCTTTAGAGTGCACACACACAGTGACCTAAGGACCTCCCACTTGTCCCAACCTCTTAAAGATCCACAGCACCCACAACCTCCCAAAGCTCTACTCTGGAACAAAGCCTTTAATATATAGTCTTTTGAGGACATTTCCCAAAGGAAACTATAGCAATGTCCTTCTCAGGCTCCCATCACCAAGTCTGTGTAAAGATCGAGGACAGCCAGCCACTCAGTATGACTGTGCATAGAGAGAACAGGTAGTTCTTCTCGCTCCCATCTGCAGGGACAGTAACTATGATCTAAAATATCTTTGAATCAACCTCCAGTGCCAAGGGACATGACTTGCAAACAGGAGTCATGTTTGTGGCACTAACATGCAGCAGACATAACTAAAGATAATAATAGTAACTGTCAGACAGCATGGTGATTGGGAAGCGTCAGAACATTCCCAGAAATGCTAAGGAATCCCTGTAAATCAAAAGCAACTTTCCTAAAATGGGCAAGATGGGAAAGGATAAGGGAAAAGGCACAGTGGTCCCCACAGGAGCTGGGGGTATAGGACACTTAGCATTGCTAGAACAGGGACCCTGACGCTTGGTTCTCCAGTTCTTTTTAAAGAGGGACACTTCAATTTTGGGGAAAAAAAAACCCAGAGTGATTCTAGACAGGGGTAGTGGCACACACTTGTAATCCCAGCACTTGAGGGATGGAGGCAAGAGGATCAGGAGTTCAAGGTCAACCTCAGCAATATGGCCTGTTTGAGTCTAGCCTGGGCTACATGAGATCCTATGTCAAAAATAGGGGGAAATGTAATGATTCAATAGTGTTTCTATTGCATTTCTAGTTATGAAGTGCTTTTCATGTCAAATTTTCCTTTTTATAAGAATTCCAGGACCAACAGGACTAAAGGTGCTTGCCAACAAGCCTGATGACCCGAGTTTACTCCCTGGGACCCCCAAATAAAGAACCAACTCCTACAGTTTCCTCCAACCTCTGCACATGCACTATGGCATATGACCCCCCAAAATAAATAAATAAATATAATTTTAAATGTAAAATAAAAGAATTTTAAACTTATTTGGGTTGATTCAGGGAGAAGAAAAAATAAGAAAGTGGATTAATTTTCTGAAAGAAATCAAGGAAGTGTGTGTGTGTGTGTGTGTGTGTGTGTGTGTGTGCTGCTTTTGACCTCATTCATTGATCAATTGATGGACTGATACTGTAAAGGTTTTGAGAGGACAAAAATTTACTTTAAAAAGTGATCTCTCTCTCTCTCTCTCTCTTTCTCTGTCTGTCTGTCCTCTCTGTCTCTCTTTCCCTCCCTACTGGCCACCAAAAGGTAGGCCGACTTCCTCCACCATGCAACCTATACCATAATGTTCTGATTCACTCCAGGCCCAGAAACAACACAGCAAGCCTCTGCAACCATGAGACAAGATAAATCTCTCATTCCCACTGTGGAAAGCTGCTCACCCAGTGCACTAGCTTCCGCAAACCAACGGGGATTGTCACCAACAAGACACCAAATGTCCTAGCCACCCATAGCCACTGCATCTGAAACAAGACTTTGTGGTCCTCTTACCCCTTGTCTTCAAAGGATTTAGCACTCTCTCCCATGATGGCATGAACTCAATTGTTTTTAAATAACATCTTTTAAATTCTGTTTTTCTTCCTTTCCCTCTTATTCCCACATCCTCCCCTGGGATTCGTCCGTCCTGTTTTGACAGTTGCTCCTGGCTCTTTTGACTGAAAATCAGTCCAGCTCTTCTTGTCTGTCCCTGTAGCTCTGAAGCCTCAAACTGCCTCAATTAACACAACAACAGAACACTAAATCCTGTTGTCCTTACAGGACAGGTGTAAGGAAAGCTGTGGTGACTCACACATTAACACTTTCTGTGGTGATTGATTCTATCACATCTACATTCAAGCAAATTCTTAATGAACATGTAAACTTATAATACAGAGCATATAAGACCACAGAATATCTTTCAAATATACTTTAAAGCAAAGGGGGCTAGATTTTATAGTTTTTCGTACACATAAAAATCCTGGGAACTCACACAGGACTGATAATTCTGTTCCTCCCCACCCCCCACCCCCGCAAAAAAAAAAAAGATTTCTAAAAATTGTTATCCACTGTTGCAGAATATTTGTTTAACTATGCAAGGATGTGTTGCATTTGTTTAATTATGTAAAGATGTGCTGCTGTTTTACCTTGCCTGCCTAAGACACCTGATGGGTCTAATAAAAAACTGAATGGCCAGTAGTGAGGGAGGAGGTACAGGTGGGACTTCCAGGCAGGCAGAGTAAGTAGGAGGAGGAATTTAGGCTCCAGGAAAGAAGAAAGAAAAAGAGGCACCAGGTAGATGCCAGGGGCCAGACAGACAGACACAGAGGAAGCAGGAAAGTAGGACATACAGAATGAAAGAAAGGTTAAAAGCCCTGAGGAAAACCTAGATGTATAGAAACAGGTTAAAGCTAAAAGAGCTAGTGGGACAAGCCTAAGCTAAGGCCGGATATTCATATTTAATAAGTCTCTGAATAGACAGCTGAACCAAGCTCATATGAACTCACGAACTTTAGACCGACAGCTGTGGAACCTGCATGGGTCCGGACTAAGACCTCTACATACAGGAGACCGTTGTTTAGCTGGGTCTGTTTGAGGGTCCTCTGGCAGTGGGATCAGGATCTATCCCTGGTGCACGAGCTGACTTTCTGGAGCCCATTACCTATGGTTGGACGCCTTGCTCAGCCTTGATGCAGGGGGGAGGGGCTTGGTCCTGTCTCAACTGAATGTGCCAGGCTTTGCTGACTCCCCATAGGAGGCCTTGCCCTTTTGGAGGAGGGGATGGGGGAAAATGGGGGTGGGGGGAGGTGAAGAGTGGGAGAAGGGATGAGAAGGGGACCTGTGGTTGATATGTAAAATGAATCAAAAAAATTTCTTGAAAAAAAAAGTCTCTGAGTTATTTGGGAGCTGGTTGGCAGCCCAAGGAAAATTCCAAGTCCAATCCCCATTATTTAGTAAAAGAAAGAATATTTAAGGGATTTATTCGTTTTCTTCAAATTGTTGCATATCTTTTCCTCAATTTCTTTAAGGACTTATTCATTTCCTCATTAAGGACCTTAATCATCTTCATAAATTTGGTTTTTAAGGTCGGTTTCTTGTGCTTCAGCTGCGTTTGGGATATTCAGGCCTTGCTGTAGTGGGATAGCTAGGCTCTGGTGATGACATATTGCCTTGGCCGTTATTGATTGTGTTCTTATGCTGACATCTAGGCATCTAGGTTTGGGGTAATTATATGTCTAGGTGCTGATTTCTGAGTTTGTCTTTGTTGGATGATGTTTTTGTTTCTTGGTTTCTGTTTCCTCTCTGGTCTTCTAGCCAGAGTAGCCTGTGGTTGAGTAGAAGGCATCTACCTGAGTTAGGGGCTGGGGTTCTGGTGACCAGGATAGCCTCTGGTCCAGCTGGGTGTCTTTTGAGGGTAGCCTGGGCAGGCACTGAGTAGGGACAGTGCTGGGGCAGGTAGGCTGCCTGAAGTTGTGGGTGTCCTGTGGACAGTGCTGGCATGTCCTCTGGTAAAGCAGGGGGCTTCTGCCAGAGCTGTTAAAAGAAAGAATATTTGAACAAGAGACAGGATTGGGGATGTAGCTCAACACTGAAAAAAAAAAGTAAATAAACACAATATCATGATGAAACAAAAATGTTTTAGGGAGAATAACCACAGATGCTCACAGAACTCACACTCAATTGTACTATTTTCTCTTCCCTTCCCACCACATAGTAAAACATGAGCTTCCTCAAGGACCAGCAGGGCTCTGAGGACTGCCTTGGGGACCGAGACCACAGTGAGAGGGACCAGGGGATACAGAAAAACGCATGAAGGTTGGGAGCCATCAGACAGTGTTTCAGCACGGTGTGGTCTTCACACGACACCAAACGAAGATGTCCGCAGGCCGCTGCCAGCAGCGACGAGATCTGA
Source organism: Peromyscus attwateri (assembly GCA_902168425.1). Classification (NCBI taxonomy): domain Eukaryota; kingdom Metazoa; phylum Chordata; class Mammalia; order Rodentia; family Cricetidae; genus Peromyscus; species Peromyscus attwateri. The sequence continues at coordinate 17,145 of CABHPP010139400.1, read as the reverse complement.
GGCTGTGGGTTTCACGGCTCCCACTCCAACACAGAGTCCCTGTTTTTATTCAGTGTGCCTTGGGACTCCACCTAGTCAGTCTGAGGCACGTGGGATGCTAGGCAGGTTGATAGCCTGCACCACCACCACCACCACCACCACCACCACCACCACCACCACCACAACAACAACAACAACAAAAATGCTGACAGCACCTTTTTAGTGAGAGTAGAGCGGTACCAACTAACCTCTATTGTATATTTCATCTCTTTTTATTTAAAATGTATGTATTCTTTATTCCTGGAATTTTCTACTTTTAAATTTATCCCTGTGCATATTATTTGCACATGGTACTATACTGCGTGAGGATATTTTCATTTGAGTGTATATTGTAGGGTGAACGTTTCCTCCCCTTCCCATTCTCTCCCTTGTCTAGCCTGTTAGCTTCCCTTGTTCCCCTGGGCAGTTTCACATATACATACATGATTGCATGTGTCGGTATAAATCCAGGAATTAGAAATGAGAGAAAATTCGTCTTTCTGAGACTGACTTAGTCAATATGATTGTTTCCAGTTGCATCCATTTTCCTACAAATAGCATAATTTCATCCTTTATGGCTGAGAAAAACCTCCATTTTCATATACCTCTTTTTTTTTTTAATCAGAGCAAGAGACAATTATATGTAGCCATCGTTCAGACACTAGTTTAACTTACTCGAATTGCGTTTTGTTTCGCTGGTTTTCCCATCATTCCTGACGGCATTGCTCCATCCCTCACCCCGTCTGAGTCAACGCAATGGAAGCAGCTTACGTGACTTTTCAGTTCTCTTTCATTGTGCTTCATTTTCTTTCTCTTAACAAAAGCCTCGCTTGGCTGAAATGTGGAACACCGCAAACCAAATACATCGGAGGAGATGTTAAAAGGTTTTACATTTATAGGGTGAAGAAAGTCATTTTTTCCCTCAATAGTCAAGACCTAGTGCTGTATCTCTGGCTTTTAGAATTCCAGCTGACTGCAAATGCCAACTTCTGGCCTCTGGCCACTGGCTCAGTGGGGTTGGCTGGGGGCGATGGAACTGTGTGCATGCTGGAGTCATCACACATTCAGACAAAACTGGCTGTCGCTGTCAGAAAGCATTCTGGTTTTGTTTCTGTTTCCACATGAGGGGCCTTGACTTCATCAGGACTAGGAACAACACACATCTGGATGCTTGTGAAAATAATGACAGATGGAAACCTGAGCTGAGAAGCACCACATCTGTGCTCACTGGAGCATCTCTTCGAGTGCCTCCTTAGAAAGAAGTCCAGTTAACCTGCCTCTCGGCCAGGTCTACAGAGTCCACAGAACCAAGGACTGACTTCTGTGTAAAGTTTAAAGGTCACAAACATGAACAGGCATGCCCTCGGGAGTTCGCCAGAGGGTGATGATGTACAGCTGTAGAATGCGGAGTGACTTTAAAGTCCCGTGTGGTGATTGACACCCAGCTTGTTTCAGGGATGAGAGCATCATGCAGCTGAAGGTCAGCTTTGATTGTTGTCAGATTTGGGGGGTGAGGGGAAGATGATGGGCAGGAAGGCACCAATTGATGCAAGCGGTACATCTCTGTTTTCTCCAAGGCAGGTGAAGGCCAGTGAGACCTACCTGTTCACCCTTGCTGTATTTTCCTTGTCACTGGCCAAGGTGCTCCCGCTAGAAAATGCAAGCCACAGAGCAGTCTCTCCCTGTCCCCCTCTCTCCAGTCTGTACCGTATGTGTATGCATGTGTGCATTCACTGTGTGTGTGTGTGTGTGTGTGTGTGTGTGTGTGTGTGTGTGTGTAGACAGTGCATTTTGTGTGCAGAGAACTGACTGAACACACACATGGATGGGAGCTGGAGCTGGTTGGACTTGGCACTCCCTGGAGCTGCCTTCGGAAGCCTGTCCAATAATCCGCCACTGAATACAGGCGATGTGGAGAAAATGAGTATTTCCCAAACATCACGCTGTTTAAACAGTCTTGCTGTGGTGTTTGGAGAATGTCTGGCTGTTTTTGCATCCCAGGTGCTATAGGGCTGCCTAGCTGAGCTAAACACACCACACGGGCCCTGGGAGCAGCTGGTGGCTGGCCAGAGTGATGACAATTAAGGCGGTGGTGGGGTTTTCTGGTTCCAGCAGTTGGCAGAGGAGCGCATACCTCACTGCAACCCGTAGCTTTCCACCCTCAGGAAAGGAATGTGTTTGCCTCCACGTCGGGGCATACAGATTTCCTCCAGAGATGTTGGAAATGCAGACTGCCACCCAGGAACTTCCTCAAGTCATCCCTGTTCCGAAGCCCTTTGGCACGTGTGCTGGCTAGTTTTGTGTCCACTTAACGCAAGCTAGAGTCATCTCAGAGGAGGGGACCCCAATTGAGAAAATGCCTCCATAAGGTCAGGCCATAGACAGGCAACCCTGTAGGGCATTTTCTTAATTAGTGATTAATGGGAGACGGCCCAGCCCATTGTGGGTGGTACTACCCCTGGGCTGGTAGTTCTTTGCTCTATAAGAAAACAAGCTGAGTGAGCCATGAAGAGCAAGTCAGTAAGCAGCACTCCTCCATGGCTTCTGCATCAGCTCCTGTCTCTGGGTTCCTGCCCTGCTTAAGTTCTTGCCTTGGCTTCCTTCAGTGGACTGTGATTCAGAATATGTAAGCCAAATAAACCCTCTCCTCCCCAAGTTGCTTTTGGTCATGGTGTTTCATCATAGTAATGGCAGCATTTACTAGGACAGCAAGAAAAGCTCAAGACCCACCCCAGGTCGCTCAAGAGAAGGCATATGTATGTGTGTGTGTGAGAGAGAGGTAGGGGGAGAGAGAGAGAGAGAGAGAGAGAGAGAGAGAATCCTGAGCACTTCAGAAATAAATGCGTAGATAAATTCCTGAGTCTTCTTTTCCATGTAAGTGATGGCTAATAATTCCTACCTACAAAGAACATTGGAAGGATCAGATCAAATTCATTCAAAATGCCTTTTCATAATAGATCTTCCCACAACCTCTGATAGGATACTGTTTGACACTGTTTTAAACAAGAACATAGGACATGCTAGCACAGACCTGTGATCCTAAGAGGCTTGTGAAGCTGAGGCAAAAAACTTAAGTTGGAAGCCAGCCTGGGAAATTTATCAACATTTTGTCTTAAAACATACATACATACATGCATACGTACATACATACATACATACATAAACACATAAATGACTAGTAAGGCAATGATACCTACACAAAAAATACTAGTGCAGGTGCTTTTGTCTTCGTGTAGGCGACCCCAACCTCACACAAAGGAAAAGTGTTTGGCAGGCAGACAAATTCTTTCAAATTAACATTTCCAGACTCCGGCTTTTCATTGGCGCAATGGTTTCTTAATAAGTAAGGGCTGTGTCATCGATTATATACCAGGAAGCACCTATCCTGCCACAAAACAACTGACCCAGAAATCAGTAATTCTTCGAGTAAGACCACCACGTCTACAGAAAGCCAATGGTGGCAATCACACGATGAGAATATCACCAGAATGGGCCAGACATAGATCACGTTTTTTCAGGAATATTTGTGAGGAAAAGACCATCAACATGCACAAAAGATTTTTTTTTAATCACTTTCAAATTTTTTTATTAAGAAAGTAATAGTATCCAGTTTCTAAATCTCATTTAGCAAGCTTCTTGGCTTCACGACTATACTTGACCCTGTTCCCACCTAATCCAGAGCTGAACTGAAACTGCAGTTGTGGGAAGTATAAAGTCTGTCTTGATTTAAGCCAAGTTTATGTGTAAGATAAGCGTGTTGCAATTACAGGAGGAACCACCATGGAAGAGAAAAGAGTAAGTTTTAATTAGGATAATTACTTGACAACTTAATGAACACTTAGGAAAACGTTGATGAGCTAAGGTCTCTATTCTGAAATGTAAGATGTAGTAGAAAATTCAAACCTGGGAATCATGAGATTAAATTAATGTGAACCATTGCAAGACAAACAAAAAAATCATACATGTGCCAGCACTTGGGAGGCAGAGGCAGGCGGATCTCTGTGAGTTCAAGGCCAGCCTGGTCTACAGAGCGAGATCCAGGACAGGCACCAAAACTACACAGAGAAACCTTGTCTTGAAAAAACCAAAAGAAAAAAAAATCGTACATGTGTATAATATATACACAAACAGAAGTATATTTAGGCCCCTAGCTCATTAACTGACCTGCTGGCTTTCCTCAGCTGTGATCATTACCTAATACTTGTTCATTATCCATGATAATAAGGGTCAGCGGAGCCAATGTGTCAAAAACAGCCACCTGCTTGTTTTGTAAATAGTTTTACCAGGAAAAAAAGCCACATTAATTTGTTTGTGAATCATTTATGATGACTTTCATATGGCACCAGCTGGGCTGTGTAGCTGAGGAACAGTAATATCCACAAATTTGAAAGTATTTACTAGCTAGCTAGGCCTTTACAAATTGTCCCCGTGCCCTACTCCATTGAAATATGGCATGGTCGTTCCCCATCATACATACTTAGGCTAACCCTGATAGCTTGAGTGAAGATGTTTTAAAATGTGTGGCTGAAGGGCTGGTGGCATGGCTCTGGGGTAGAGTTCTTGTGCAAATCTTACGTTTTCAGCTTGGTCCCTTGAACTGACGTAAAGGTGGAAGGAGAGAATCAATTCCACAAAGTTGTCCTCTGACCTCCACACATCTGCTGTGGTATACACATGTCTATACACATACACACACAATAACAAAAATAACGAACAATATAGCAGGAATCTTAGAAGGTCTTATTAATAAAATCAAACCTAAGGCCAGTTATTGTGGTGAATGCTGGAAGATTAGAGAAGCAGAACAAGCCACAGCTACCTCACCTCGCCAGTTCCTCAGCTGATCCTGTTTCCTCAGACTGGAAACCTCTGAGTCCTCATATCCCAATGGATCTCAGCTGAACTGCTGCTAGAAGCCTAAAAGCTTAACCAGCCAAATGCTTTTAGTTTCTGGTCTTCATGCCTTATATACCTTTCTACTTTCTACCTTCACTCCCTGGGATTAAAGTTTCACTTTCTGGAATTAAAGGCGTGTGTCACCATGCTTGGCTGTATCCTTGAATACATAGAGATCCAGGTAGATATCTGCCTCTGGAATGCTAGGACTAAAGGCGTGTGCTACCACTGCCTAACCTCTATGTTTAATATTGTGGCTGTTCTGTCTCTGACCCCAGATAAGTTTATTAGCATGCACAATATTTCAGGGAACACAATACCACCACAGAACAAAACTAAAAATGATAAGATCAAGTAAAAATAAAACACGTGTGTGACGATCTATGCTTTACATGGTGGTAGAATAGCCATAATGCTCTCACTGTTATACACCATTTGGCAAAAATTACTAAGTAAAAGTACCTTGCGCTACTAAATATCTGTTTGTACATAGATAAGAGTTATATACTGAAAGCAAAGATTTCATCTCAGTCTTTATTAGTAATTACTAAGTGGTTAGTTATTTTCGCTTATCAGAGAAACTTGGAAAAGAAATAGAATTCATATTATTTCTCTCTTAGTTTTTCCACAGATTAAATGCAAAAGGAAATGGAAGTGGTGTGTTTAATTCAACTCAGCACTTTCTCCCAGAGATGAAATAGTGTCAATTACATGCACGGCAGTTGTTTTAAAGCAAACTGAAACATAAAATATACCCAGTTTAATTAAAGCATAAAATGAAATGAGGTATCAATAGTAAAAGAGTGAGAACAGCAGTTCTAGCATGGAGATCCTATTTTTGCATCTCAATTTACTGCATTCAAAACTGTGGGAGTTTTAAACAGTCATTAATGGGAATCCAGTTAAAACAGAGCAACGAAGCAAGGGTACAAACAATTTAAAGAAGTGACATTTTTCTTTTTTGCATTTAGCCATCTTCTAGAGAAGGGGCCATTAAAATGTTTAAATCAGTTTTTAATCAAAGTTTGGTGGTATAATATTTAATTGAAAACAACAACAGATGTTCTTTATCAAAGCATCTTTCATAATGGTTAAATCAAACTCTGAGGAGTTATTTAATGGGATAATTGTTGGTCTGTGAACGCACCAGTGGTTCCTAGGCACTTGGGACACTAACACACACGGGTTTAGCAGACAGCTGGGATGCTGTGGCTCTTTATTGCTTCTCTGACATCTCCTAGTGTGGTCCAAGCAAAGATGGATATTTTGAATTCTGAACAGTGTCGACCTAAACTTGACCTCGGTGTGCAAATCGACTGAAAGTCGACCAGTGGCCAGGTGTGGTTCCTCCTTTTCATCCTAGCGCTGCAGTTAAGGGACAGAGGCAGAAGGTTTCTGTGAGTTTGAAGCCAGCCTGGTATCAATATAGCGGATTCTTGAGCAGCCAGAGCTACGTAATAAAACCCTGTATTTGTTACTTTCAATTTCTGTGAAAACACACCATAACCAAGGCAACTTAGAGAGGAAAGAGTTTATTGGGGCTCACAGTCCCAGAGGGTTGGGGTCCATACTAGCAGGGCAGAGGCAGCAGGCGACAGACATGCTGGCTAGAGCACCAGCTGAGAGCTCGAATCTTGAACCGTAAACTAGAACAGAGAGCAAACTTGAAACGGCAAGAGTCTTCAAATTCTCAAAACCCGCCTCCAGTGACGCACTTCCTCCAACAAGGCCACACCTCCTACGTCTCCTCAAACAGCACCACCAACTCTGCCAACCAAGTAGTCAGATGCATGACCACTACACGGGGGAGGGGCTGACCAGTACATATTGGATGGATGAAGAAACCATTCATTCATCCCTTTCAGATACACGAGGCTGAGTCAGGCTTTTTAAGTGATTCTTGATTTTATTGTTGTTTTTGTTTTTTTTAAGCGATACTCATTCTTGGCTTTCACTCTCACGGTTTCTGGTTTCCATTGCTCGTTTTCTTGTTTAACTGAGGCAGGATGCTGTCTTCCATACTTCATAGCTTGAAGGTTAAACTCGGTGCACTTAGGGCTGAGGCCATGAAGGCACCAAAGAGGTACAAGATGAGGTTTAAACAAGATTCTCCCAGCTAGCCGCTGGCTGCACTGGCGAGGAGGCTCTTGGGGCTAGAGTTGATCCATTCGCTCTTCGGGAAAGGTTCCTTTCCTTCCCACAGGTCCTGAATAAACATCGAAATCAACTCTTATAAAAATCACTTAAAATAAACCCTAAAGAAGAAAACAGCCAGATTCTAAATAAGGCCAGTCAGTGTTTATTTTACTCCTACCTAAAGGCCCCCAGGGAAAGAAAGGGGGTCTGACAAAGACCTCTCGTGGAGGCCAAGCTGATGGATGGAAGGGAAAGACCATAAGATGAGATTTGAAGGGGAGGAAGAAAGGCAGACAGGAAGGATGGAAGTCAGTCAGTCTATCTGTCCGAGCCCTTCAGGAAGAAGCACACAGCCTGGTAGGTAGGTACACATGCATTTGAAGGTCTTGACAAGAGACAAGTACAAGCCATTCCAATCGCAGCCAAACCCAGGCACTCAGCAAGAGGAGCTGGGCCGGCTTCCTGAGTGGACACCGAAGATGTCTACAGTGTGGGCGTGGCTGGCGTCGGCCAGGATTCCAGGCCTGGCTGAGGTTCAGGAGCAAGACGGTTCCCAGAATTGAACCCAGCAAAAGAGGCCAGATTCCAAGAGTGGAGAAAACAAGAAGTCAGCCTCTGGGGAATTCCAGAAATTAGAGCGAGCTCATGGGAACTCTAGAGACGGCGGGTCTTCTGGAGCCGGGAGAGGGGCCCCAGTGGGGCAGTGCGGCTCTAGGAAAGGTTTGCAATGCCTCCTTTTAAAATAACTGTCACTAGCCTCTCATTCTTAGAACATAAAGGATTTATATGAGTGTTGCTAGGATAAAAAGTGTAGAGCCAAATTAAAAAAAAAATCTAGTGCAGAATAAAGAACACAGACTTACAAGCTGGGGCGTGTGTGCATAGACCAGAGTGGGCTCTGATATGTTGAAGAACATAAGGTTTAGGTTCTATTAGGACATAGAAACACGTGTGTTATTTTGAAAGAAATTTCTGTAGCGGTTGGCAAAGCTAACAATCTCTGATTGCTCAGTGGCAACGATTACGTGTGAGGACAAAGTCACAGCCATCATCGGTTTCCACGTAAAGTTATGGCCAGCTGTTTCTTGGGCTTGCTCTGAAAAGACGTTACCTGAAGCAAATAGCTGTGACCTAAGTGTTTTGACCCTTTGGCCTCTTGGCTCCATTTTAATAAGCCGTGACAGGAAAGACTCCATTTTGCATGAGAGTTTTCATAGTACAAACTTTCCATTGTCCAAGAATGCATAAGAAGCCAAGAATAAGTATCACAACTGGTTCTGGTTCAAGGCAGACATACCTGGACGTGGCGTCATTGTGTTTGGTTTGGTTTGGGTTGAATTAGATTTGTTTGGTTTTGAAATAGGGTCTCACTTTATAGCACAGTCTAGTCTAGACCTCATTATGTAGCTCATGCTAGCTTCAAACTTGTGGTAATCCTCCTGCCTCAGTCTCCCACGTGCTAAGATCATAAGCATGAGCACCATATCCATCTGGAAATAGTATATACTCAGTCCTCAGTGAGCTGCTTCTGGCTAACATGATTGGTGTGGAATTAGCCAAAAACTGTGACCAAAAGGGATTTCAAAGGTTGGTAAGATGGTCTCTGAGAGACACACTTCATTCCATTGACTAAAGAGGTGGGAGATCATTTTTTTGTGGGTGATCTTTGCTCCTAGGCAGGCATCATTGCCTCTCAATAGCCCTTCCTAACATCCTGCTGTTGGCCTCCCAGGACCCCGCCACTGGGTCCCTACTGTGTTCAGCCCTCCACTGATCTCACCAGCAGTACACTTACCTGCCACGTGGATCCCTGAAACTGAGGCCAATCAGAGCGCTAGAGATTTCACAGAGGCCCGAAGGAGTCGCTGGCACCCTTTACCAAAGCCGTGACTCTTCTTGCCTTACTTGAATATCCCAAATCAGCTCACCAATAATCAGAAACCTGGAGCAACCTGTCATTCAAGAAGGTAACCAATCCTAATGATGCTTTGTGTGAACTTTCAGGAGCCCATACTAAGTAACAGAAGGACAAAAGTGTTACCTTTAAACCTCAGGGAAGGCCTGAAAATGGCACTTCTTGGTAACACAACACAAACATGGCCTTCTAGAATGCCGCCGAACAAAGTTCAAAAACGAGAGGGGTTGAAAACTTTCCCAGATTCTCTCGAATGCAGCCATCCGAATTTCTCTTTCAAAACAAACGTGGTGAGCAAACACCGGTCCTGTAGGCCAGCACCACTGAAGGAAGTCCCTTGGCATGAAGAAACTTTGATCTGAAGCTTGGCAGTGCAAAAAGGTGTCAGAACCAAAATGGAGTCATTTGTGTCAAGCTCCAGCAAAACTGAGTAAAAGAAAAAGTCAGGAAGTGGTGAAGGAGGGGATCTCTTGGACAGATAACTCATAAGCAGAACCTGCTGGAATCACAAGCCACGGCACAAGCCACGGCAAGCACACGAAGTACCTCTGCACACACATCTGCTCACAGCTAACTGTTTAATGGTGGACCGACGCTACCCTGTTATTAATCCTGGTGGCCGAGGATTGCTGTTTTGAAATCTCTTACACAATCCTCTTCACTTGGCCTGTAAAAACTTCTGATTGCCTCAGCCTCTTTGACGAGCTCAGAGTTGACATGTGCTTCCATTGTAGGGCTCTGCCGTAGCCAAATAAATGTCACTGTTCTTTAGAGTCCCTCTGTGTGTCTGTGTGTCTCTATGTATCTATCTGTCTTTCTGTCTCTTTCTCTCTGTGTATGGGTGTCTCTGTATCTCTGTCTCTGTGTCTCTGTGTCTCTCTGTCTCTGTCTCTCTGTCTCTCTCTCTCTCTCTCTCTCTCCCTCCAGGGGCTGATGACTGGTAGCTACAAAGCTTTAACAAACAGTATCAATGTCATTCCTGTATCAGCCTTTTTTTTTTTTTTAAGTGAGTCTTTTGCTTTGGTGACAGGAATGTAGCTGCTCTTACACTTCAACAAGCTTAAAAACAAACAGTATCGTGAAAGAAATGTTGTTACTCAAGATCTTGTTCTCCCCTGATGGCCTGCTTAGGAGGGGCGTGGCGGATGTTTTCAGAAGAGCCACCATTACCAACCCGGCAAGGCACCTCAGAAGCACCTTCCTAGATCCCTCCTCTCACTTACGCTGAGACTCACCCACTGAAATGCTTTCTTCGCCAAGGTGGTGGCCTCCCAGGCTGCTTGTAGTGATGAGGCAATTTAAAAAAAATTTTTTTTTTGTTTGTCTAGTTGCCAAGGTGAATTGTAGAATAGGGCAGCTGAGAGATGAACACAGGGCTCCGCCGTTTCCCACGAAACGGTCACATCCGTCCCCCACTACAAAAGCAGGATGAAGCCTCATTATGGAATAACCCACAGACAGTTTTTTTCTACTCGTCACGAAAAGACGTTCTCTCCTATTCATTTGATAGGAGGGCATACATGTAAAAGCCTATGCTAATTCAAAGTTCAAAGTGTGAAATAATGAATTCCGAGGCAGAAAAAGAAGCGCTTAGAGACTTAACAGGCCCACGTGATAGATGTGAGTGAAGGTTAGAGTTGAAAATCTAAATTTCCTTTGCGTATCCTGTGTATACTTGCAAGTTAGCTGTTATGCAGTGACCTTCTGAAATGCTCTTGATATGAGTGGATCAGAGCACAAAAAGGCCACCCAAAGCATCCCCCTTGATGGTATTCTTCGGGTATTTTTGGCTCCCGGTATCTGAGGACCAGGACTCATGGCATGCTACACTCTCACCTAGCCTTAGATGACCTCCAGAGTCCTCCAGGTTCTCTGGTATTGAATGCTATAAGCAATTACTGCCCTCTCAGTCCTACCGTTAGCGATTTCCCTGCGTACAGCGGCTCTCTTGAAGATAGCCGATAGACACTGATAAGAAATCAGTCTCTGTCCTTGACCACACAAGGAGATTTCTACCACTGAGCTGTCAACTGGGGACAGAGCGAACATCAAGAACTTACACTGAGCCTGTGTCCCACAGTGTCTCTAAAACAATGTGATATGATCACCGGGGAGAGCCCCGCTTCCCACTCCAGAAGGATAGACTCCAAGTAAACAACAGTCCAGAAGCTGTGCTCTTCCCCCCAACAGAGTCCCATTTATGACAGCTTCTTTCTTACCCCAGTCCATCATGAGACAAATGTCAGGGCTTCTGTTGATTCCTCTCACAGTCAGGCACTTTTTGAGGCCTGCGTATCCTACTTTTAAACGCTCTCATCTACCCCACCCCCACCCCCCACCCCCCCAACCCCCCCCCCCCCACCCAACCCCCCCGCGCCCGCTGCTGTATAAGAGAGTCCTGTGTCTCATTGTCCAGAGCATGCCATCCATGCCTATTCCAGCACAATTATGGAGCGTGAACCCTATCTGTCACAAAGTGTGAAGGAATGGAAAAATGTGATAGATGTCTTTGCCTTGGAGTCTGAGGGGCATTTACCCACCAACCCCACAGTTCCCCAGAGTTTTCTTGAATGAGAGCAGCAGGAAATATTAGATAGAAGGATTTAGAGTGTGGAGATAAACAGATAGAAAATACAGGACAGCCTCAAGAGGGCCTGAAACCTATTCCAATGGGCCCGCTCTGTCTCTGCCCTAAGGTATTTATAGAAATGCCAAGGGGTAGTGCAAAAGACCTCCCCCCAGCACAGCCAAGTGCAGACCATCTCAGACACCTGCAATCAGGCCCGTGGTCCAATCATCCTGTCTATGCAGACCTGCTGGGTAAAGCCACTAGGAACCTGAAAATAGGCTCCCACAGGAGTCCATGGCCACAGCTCACTCCAAGTTTTCGGAGAGTCCTGTCGGGGTGGCTGGCGGCAATAGGTACCCGAATGCCCTCGTCTTTTGACCACCTATATTTAAATGTGTAAATGAATGCCATTTCTATACCAGAAACAATGTTGGCTCTGTGCTTCCCTGCACAGAGGAGCCAGGGAGCAGGTACGACTTCTCTGCACCCAGCCCAGGGAGCAGGTACAACTATACTTTGACATCCTCTCTACATGTAGGCCATTCACCCTGATGCAGACCAGGGTCCGCCTCCCAGGAGGAGGGGCACTTTTTTTGCACAAGAATACCATCTGCTTGCTATGTCTTTAATCCTCTGCATCCCATCCTCCCAATGAGGTTACTTTCCTCTCATTCCCAAAATAGCACCATGTAGGCAAGGTAGAAATCCTATTCCTTCTTGAAGTCTATTCTTGTGTGAGGCCATTCCCTTTTTCTCACGTGGTAACCTTTCTACCCCACAGACATGATCTTTCCTCTCTCCTGCATCTCTCAATAGCTCACCATCATCTATACTATAGCTTCTGTAGGGTCCAGGCCAAAGCCATACAGATGGTATACAAGGACATTGGGCCGCTGGCATCTGCCCTCTTTCCAGACTCACTGCTCCTCGTTGTTTTGTTTTGTTTTGTTTTGTTTTGTTTTGTTTTTTACCTACACACTTTAGCTAGACTGGACTTCTTTGGGTTGCTGGAGTGTGTCAAAATGGTTCGCACTGGCTTGCTCACACACTGCTCATCTGGACTAGAACGATCATGTACACCCATCATACCACCTGACAATCTCCCTCCTACTGATGATGATGACCACCATGGTGATGTTGTGAGAGAAAAATGAAGAGGTGATAAAGACGAAAGACACTGTACTGGTACGACAGACTGTTGGGTAAAACTTTCCCCTCACCTAAAGATGGCCCAAGGAAGCACAATTCAAAAGGTGCTATGCACCCACCCCCATGTTCTAGAGACCACCCGAGAGTTGGATTCCTTAGTGCAAAATGTCCCTGTCAAATTCAACCCAACTCTGTGCGCTATCCTTCACACCCTGCAGGGCAGTTGGGATAAGTGATATTCCAGTGGCAAATGCAGGGGGACGTCTCCTCCCCTCCCATTCTGTTTTTCCCATTCTTGCAAGCCCCAAAAAGCCAAACAAGAAGACAGGAGCTGTGAGATTCATGAGTCTAGTAAGAAAAGGAGACAAGCATCCCACTCTCAGGTTAGACTCTGCCAGATAACAGACTTGTGTCTACCATGTTCATGCTCAGAATTGAGGGTGTAGCAGAGGCAGGATGCACGGGGCCAGGTATTTTCCAAAGATGTCATAAAGAGAGTTGGAGATGCCACAAGAAGAAAAATAATTCATAAGCCAGACATGGGGACACATGCCTGTGCTACTTCTAGAAGGGTCATGAGTTCAAGACCACCCTGAGCCACACAGAGAATTCCAGGCTAGACTGAATGGCAGCTGTCTCAAAAAAAGAGAAGGAGGAAAAAAAGATGAAGAGGAGGAAGAAGAGGAGAAGGAAGAGGAGGAGGCAGCAGCAACTCGTCCAAGATCCACCAAGAAAAGTTCTAGGGTATAGTATGGATTGGGATGGGATAAAAATGATCTGAAATAGGGTAGGAGATAAGAGCAGAGGGCAAATCATCCATGCATCATTGACCTTCAGTCCATGATCATGAGGGACACACTTAGGGCTGACAAAGTCAAGTTTGTCTCTTACCATGGAGAGCAGACACCACATTGAACCATGAGGTTCTCATGATGTCAGGAAGAACCTGCCAGAGAGCTTGAACTTGGGCTGAGGGAAAGGAGGCAGGAACTGGCTGTGGGTCGGTGCTGTCAGGAAACAGGACCGTCGTTCTGCGAGCGGTCATCCCTCCTCAGCGGAGGTTCTGCTTTTCCCATTTTGGTTACCTACAACCAACCAGCTCTGAAAATACTAAATGGAAAATTCCACAAGTAAACATACTCGCTCGTTTTAAATAAGTTCGTGGCAACATGTTGCTATAATCGTTCAATTTCAATTATCATGGTTCCTAATCTCTTGAAGTGACTGGCATACAAATTAAATTTTATCAGAAGTTTGCATATTTAGGAAAAAAACACAGCACGTATAATTCGGTACCATCTAAGCTTCCAAGCATCCACTTGGGAAGTCTCCTCCAGGAATAAAGGGGGAGTTTAGCCTATCGGAGGACAGACAGATGGCAGCGAGATGGAGCTGTAATTTGCAAAATAGTCTTGCTTGGCCGTGGAGGTGGTGCTTGGTATTTCTGGGTGACATGATGACCTTGTCTAAAGAGGATGATCTGTGAGATTGTTTATGCCCCACAGGACAACAGTGTGGCTCAGCTGCAAGCATCAGCTGGGCTTCTAATAACACTGAGGCCTGGCTGCTGATGTCAGGTCAACTTGTAAAAACACTGTGGACTAGCTGTGAGATTGGCTCCATGCCTGGACCTCAGCTGCTTTTGTCCTTTCTCCTGGGCCAGTGAACAGTGCTGGGAAGAGATACCACAAGGCCCTTCAAGGAGTCAACATCTGGGCCCTACAAGAGAGCTCGTCTTTGGAGACCTGTCTCATACCAATTATCCATGAGCACTCAGAGTGACCATAAAATCTGCAGCCATAATGAAAGGACTGTTCAGCTGGTTTCATAGAGACAGGCACTTCTTCCTCTTTCCCAGTCCTTCTCAGTCCTAGCCTTGAGAGCACAGACCAAAAAATTAGGAGGGAGGAAAGGGGAAATGGAGGAGAAAGAACAGACTCTTGTCCCTGGCTCTCCGAAGTCACCAGAGCAGATGGTTATGACCTGGGTGTGCTGGCTGACTAGGACCGTTATAACTAAGTGCCAGACTGCATGGCTTGCCTCAGAGATGTATTCTGTCGGGCTAAGATCATCCTTCAGCAGGTGTGCTTCTCTGGCACCTTTCTCCTTGGTCTTCGGGTGGCTGGCTTCTCACCACACCCTCGCTGGCCTTTTCTCTGTGAGAATGACACCCCAGGGTCTCCTCCTTTTTCCTTCAGTGGTTTCTAGTGAGGCATATTGGATCGGGACCCCCATCTTAGAGGCCTCAGGATCTTTAAAGTATCCATCTCCAAATGCAGTCATATTTGAGGAGTTGAGGATTAGGGCTCTCCCAGAGGAATTGGAGGAAGTGAGAGACACAACTCAACCCATAATAGGTCGATTCAGATTTTCTATTTCTTCTTGAGTCAATGACAAAGCTGTACATGCACAAAAGGCTGAAAACATGTGGGTAGAGGGTAGCCATGTGGAAGCCAGAGAGAGGCCTAGAGCAGAGCCGTCTCATCCTGTTCTCAACACTGCTAGCACTTGTCATGGACTTCTAGAACTGTGGGAAAATTAATTCCTATTGTATAAGCCATCCAGGCTGTTGTACTTTGTTATAGCAATCCTAGCAGACTCTACAGGCCTATCATAGGTTAAAAAAGAAAGAAAAGAACTAGTAGCTGAAAAACTTTCCAAGAAGAAAAGCTTCACTCAGGAAGGCCACCATCCAGAAATCAGTCCCTGCAGATGGAAGATGTGAAAACATTTCCTACCTCATTGTGTGGTACCACTATTACCATAATAACAAAACCGAAGTCATAAGATGAAACCAGTATTTCTGTGCATAGTGATACAAGGACAATAAAAAAAAAAAAAAACTTATGAGTAAGTTCCAGAAACACACAAAAAGGGTTTCACACTATGATGAAGCAGGATTTATTCCAGGAATGCAAATACGGTTTCAATATTCAAAAATAAAATATAAATCAGTGAAATATACCATGTTGATAGAGTAAGAGGCATTTTTAGTTATCATCTCACTAGACGTGGAAAAGGCATTTGACAAAACCCAAGATGACTTCATAAGAATGTTCATCAATTGGAAATGAAAGGGATTTCCTCAACCTGCTAAGAGCACCTGTGAAAACCCTGCAGCTAACTTCATTCTCAGTGGAGAAAGAGTAAAAAGCATCGAGACCAAGCACAGATGGCCACTCTTCCCACTCCTACTCCATGCAGGTGGCAACCACTGACCACAGCAAGAAAATAAAATAAAAGGCATCAGACTAGACAGAAAGAAACAAGCGCGTATCTGTCGCACGTGACTTAATCCCGTGTCCACATCCAGGCTCTTCATATCACTCAAACTGAAGCCGAGTGGACGTCAACATCTCGCTTAGAAGGAACGTGTTACGTTTCTCTTTAAGTACCCGTTTCCTTTCTTTTCTCCTCTCTCAAGATGACCACGTCTCTCTCTATTTTCAAGGCTTTCAGCTTGATTGGCACTACCACAGACGAGGTGCCCCTTCACAAAGGGCAACCTGATTGCTGTTTTTCTGGCTGAGCTGCGAGGGTCCCCGAAGGGAGTTTATTGTCACACAGGATTGAGTTCTCCCTGTCGCCTCTGAGGCAGGACTTTCACTCACTGGGGAACAACCCCACAGCCCTGTGGCTGCTATCACAACTTCCTGCCCCCTGCCACACACGCACGCACGCACGCACGCACGCACGCACGCACGCACCGGATACACATCTTAATGACCATCTGCCCTCCCTGCTTATTTCCTACGTGTCACACCCCCAGAAGGAATGTCTTTATGTGGCTTTTCAAGTAAACTACATGCCTGGACATCCTTGTCTCAGGAGCAACTTTGACCTCTGTGGAACCTCGGGCTGCAGCCATACTGGATTGTGGGGGTCAACTTGAGATCTTTAGCAAAAGGTTAACAGTATTGAAACTGGGCAGGAAACAGCCTGCAGTCCGCATTTGGTCTGATGAAGACCGTTGTACTAATGAACTTCTCTTGCTGTGGAACAAGAGCAAGCACACGCAGGAAAACTCCTTTGAAAACGTCCTTTGGTTTTTAAACCGTCATCTCGGTATCTGGTCTCTCAAACATGCCACTCGGGGCTGGAGAGATGGCTCAATGGTTAAGTGCACTGGCTGTCCTCCCAGAGGACCCAGGTTCAATTCCCAGTACCCATGTGGCAGCTCGTGACTGTCAGTAACTCCAAGATCTGACAACCTCTCACAGACATACATGCAGGCAAAATACCAATACACATAAAATAAAAATTTTTTTTAAAATGTGTCACTCTTTTAGAATATACTAAAAGAGAAGCCAAAAATCAGCAGCCCCTTTTCTGGGTGGAAAACGATTCCCATCTCAGTTTGGTAAGTAATGTTTTTAAAGTATACAGTGGTCCCAGAGAGACCGGTGAGAGCGGCCACACACCTTGCTGATGGTGCTATAGACTTTGAGTTTGCTTTTGCATA
>CABHPP010139399.1:0-34010 GCA_902168425.1 Peromyscus attwateri | reverse complement strand
TAAATTATTTTGTAGGTGTGTACATGCCATGTTGGGTGTGTGGAGGTTAAAGGACAACTTCCAGGAGTCAGGTCACGGGGACTAAACTCAAGTTGCCAGATTTGGTGGCAAGCACCTTCACCTGCCAAGCCATCTTGCTAGCCCTTGTGTATTTATTTATAAGACGCTCTGTCATTTCCATTTCTTTCCCAAAGCAATAATTTCACGTCTTTCTTCCTCTCCTGAAAACGAGCTTACAGGTCACTGGCTTGAAGCATCTTTGCTGTATGGTTAATGTATATTTATAATAATATATATTATATATATGATAATATATTATTATATAGTCAATAACCAACAATAACTTAGACACCACTGAAATCCACTTCACTGTGCTAAGCGCTTCCCATAGAGCCCATGATACCCACTAACGTCACAGGTAGAGGTGATGCTATGGCAGGAAGCAGTTGTAGTGTTGATGTGTTTGTGAATGAAACAGTTTATTCAAAAGCTAAACACTAGCCGGGTGGTGGTGACACACGCCTTTAAGCCCAACACTCAGGAGGCAGAGCCAGGTGAATCTCTGTGAGTTCGAGGCCAGCCTGGTCTACAGAGCGAGATCCAGGACAGGCACCAAAACTACACAGAGAAACCCTGTCTCGAAAAAAAACAAGACAAAAAAAAAAAAAAAGTTAAACACTAAAAGGAAGGTGCTGAGGACATAGCTCTGTGGTTAAAGCACTTGTCCCTTAAGTTGTGGACTGGAGTT
Source organism: Peromyscus attwateri (assembly GCA_902168425.1). Lineage (NCBI taxonomy): Eukaryota > Metazoa > Chordata > Mammalia > Rodentia > Cricetidae > Peromyscus > Peromyscus attwateri. Next base: position 33,262 of record CABHPP010139399.1, on the reverse strand, counting down.
CAGATTTCCAGGAACCCATAAAAATACCAAATGGGTGTGACAGCCTGCCTGTAATGACAGCCTTGGAAGGAAGAGACAGGGGGATCCCACGAAGACTAGCCATGTCACCAGGCTCTGGGCTTGATTGAGGGACTCTGCAATGGAGAATCTGTGTTGAAGAATCTGGGGCATATGTGTCTAGAGTGTAGGAGAGAGACTTGGACTGGTGATGATAATTTGTGAAGTGTTTGTACGTGGAGAGCAGTTAAACTACCCATGAATCCAGCAGGCTCTCCATCAAAGCAGTCAGTGCTCTGGGAACCTGGAGGAGAGAAGAACTAGCAGAGGACATGAGAAAAGAGTCAGGGAAGGAAAGGGTGGGGGGACCAACATTGTTCATGTGCTGGAGACAAGATGGAGAGTGTTCCAAAGAGTAGGGTGCACCTAGGGTTGCATGGGTGTCCCTCGGGTCTGAGCTCCTCGGCGGTGGGAGCTGTTTCTGATGTTTTTGTGTCCCTGACAGCCAGCATTGTTCCTGGCTTGCAGTTCAAGCCCAGTGCTTTCTTAATGTGAATAAATGAGTCCCAAGGCAGTTGGGGGTTTTTTCTTTCTACTTTTCATGTGTGTGTACTATGTGTATTTGTGTATATGCACAGTTTTGCTTGTGTGTGAGTGCATGTGGGGGTCCAGGGTTGATGTTGGGAACCATCATTCACCCTTCTACTTTATTCATTGAGGAAGGATCTCTTAGTCAAACCAAAAATTCTCCAGTACGACTAGTCTTGCTAGCCAGCTTCCTCTGGAGAGCCCTGTCTTAACTTCCAAATTGGAACTACAGAGGGGCTACCATGCCTGCCTGGCATTTACATGGGTTTCTGAAAACCCTAACTCTGGTACTCACACTTGTACTCCAAGTGCTTTAACCACTGAGCCATTTCTCTAGCCCTGAGGCAGTATATTTTTGATAGGCATGCTTTCCTTTCACAGTCTGTAATATAAAATAAAATATACAGTGTTTGTGGTTAACAGCCCCAGTGAGTTTGGGAAGAGCTTGTCTTCAGATGCCTCTTCCTTGTGAAGGTACTGGCCCTCGAATTCTGACCATATTGTTGCAGGGCCCACTGTCATTCAAGGATGTGGCTGTGGCCTTCACCCAGGAGGAGTGGCAGCAGCTGGGCTCTGAGGAGAAGACAACATACAGGGATGTGATGCTGGAGAACTACAGCAACCTCGTCTCCGTAGGTGAGGACCAGTTGCCTTCTGAGCTGCTGGGGATGCCTTTAAAGTCACTAAAGAGCTGATGACTTTGATTTTGAATTCTGTGGGATGATTGTGAGTGGTTTGTTCTGATTGGCCTTTCTGTGAAAATAAAGCACTAGGGCTCTTGTGCCACACAGTTGGAACAGTGGCACTTGCCCCTCGTGATAGGAACCCTGAAGGCATGCAGGCAGGCTCAAGTTGTTTTTCATTTCTCATTAACAGGGTATCACATTATCAAACCGGATGTTATCATCAAGTTGGAACAAGGAGACGAGCCATGGGTAGGAGAAGAAGCATTCTCACCTCAGAGCTGTCCAGGTGTGTTAGTGGAGGCAGAGAGGCAGATGGTGGTAACTGGGGAGTTTCTCCCAGAAACATTCTGGTCATCCCAAGCTTTAGAAGTCACTGAAGGTAGTTAGTCACTCCTACAGGTTTCTTCCTTCCGCATGAAAATAGATAGTTATAGAGACTTTCTCCCTGGTTACCAGTATCCAGAATCAAAATAGCTAGCTATGAGGGGCACACACCTTTAATCCCAGCACCCAGGAGGCAGAGGCAGGTGGATCTTTATGAGTTCGAGGCCAGCCTGGTCTACAGAGCAACTTTCAGGACAGCCAGGGCTGCACAGATGAAGTCAGTTCCTTTTTCCTCTAACCCTTGCATATTCCATTTTGAGTCACCCATTATCATGTTTTCTTGTATTATATGCTCGTAAGTGTATTGTCAATATACAACCTTCTTCAGCTCTTAGGTTATTAACCCCTCTTGGTTTTGTTTTCATTCTCTATGACTGAAATGCTTTGAACTCTGTATTAGTCATTCTCCTGTGGCTGTGGTAAACCCTCACCAAAGGAACTTAAGGAGAAAAGGTCTCTTTTGGCTCACAGCTCCAGGGTGTGCCCAGCCCATCATAGTTTGGAAGTCACAGCAGCAGGACTTTGAGGCAGCTGCTCACACTGTGCTCACACTGCATCCACAGTCAGGCAGAGGGTGATGCTTGCTGGTGCACAGCTTGCTTTCTCATTTTTATTCAATTCAGAATCCTAGCCTGGGGCTGGTACTCCAAACAGTGGCCATCAGGTACTCCAACCTCATCAGGATGATCCCCACAGGGTTGCCTAGAGGCTTGACTTCTAGATGATTGACAATGTTAGCCATCACAGGCTCTTTTTTTTGGGGGGGGGGGGGGGTTGAGACAGGGTTTCTCTGTGTAGCTTTGCGCCTTTCCTCTAACTCACTCTGTAGCCCAGGCTGACCTCAAACTCCCAAAGATCCACCTGCCTCTGCCTCCTGAGTGCTGGGATTAAAGGCGTGCGCCACCACCGCCCGGCTTTTTTGGGGTTTTTTTAACCTTTGTCTTATAGGTGTGTTTTGCCTGCATGTGTATCTGCACACCATGTGCATGCAGAGTGCCTGTGGAGGACAGGAGAGGGGTTGGCTGTCCTCAACTGGAGTTGCAGGTGGCTGTAAAGAGCTATCTGGGTGCTAGGAATCTAACCCAGGTCCTCTGGAAGAGCAACTGATACTCTTAACTGATAAGCCATCTCTTCAGCCCCTCTAACTCATGCTTCTGAGGTCACTGGAAAACTTTGTGGAGTCAGTCTTTCCTTCATGTGGGCTCTGGAGATTGCTAGGTTTTTTCAGCAAGCTTCTTTACCCAGTGAGCCATTACCTCCCACCTCTTTATTGTCTTTGAGGTCAGTTTACAAAATCCATGTCCTAAACCATTTGATCCTGGCCTCTCCTTGCCTCTATGAGCATGTCTTCTTGTTCTCTGGAAACCCAGCTCTGTGGTGTTTAGCTTCTGCAGACTTGGGTCTCTATCTCTCTTCCAAAATACTTGCTTTTCTCTTAGCCTCATACTAGTTCTTTTATTCCCAATGATGTTGGGAATGATGTTCTGTTGTGTTGTGGACATATATGACATTGGATTTATTTGTCTTTCCACCTTAAGGTATCTAGAAAGGGTTTTGTTCTGCCTGTGTCCCCTGGCTTCATGATTTCTCAGAGGGCTTCTCCACTCTCAACTCTGAGGTTTTTGTTTGCCTGTGTGTTTCTCTGCAGACTCACACTGGCATGGCAGCTGCGCTGTATTTTCTCTGGTAACAGTGTGTGTTTCTCTCGTTCTTGCTGCGTGTGAAAATTGATCATGAACTCTTCCAGCTTATAGTTGCTGAGCGCTGTTCCTATCTCCCCTAATTACTCAGTTGAACTCTGCTCATTTACCACCATGACCCTCAGAGAGGCTCTAAGAATATCTACTCATCAGGTGGCACAGGTCTCCAGAGTGACTGGGTGTTTTTCCCTTAGCAAATATCTTACTTTATCTTCTAGACAGTTTTAATGTAGGCATGAAATGTGCCTGGGCTGCTATTAATCCTGATTGCCTTGGAAAGACTTCATCTGAAGTATCCAGTTGATCCTTTACAAAGTAAACCTATTTAAGTTCCTTGTCTCCAGAGGCTTAACACAGCAATGGCTCTGTACTACCTGCAGAGCGTCCTGAAACCCTCACTAACTGCATTTGGTCCGTGGTCTTAGCGTCTTCTCATCATGGGGTTTTCATCTTTGCAGCCTTATGTTTCCTTAGGACAGGCTGTGCGTCCCCGTGTAGTAAGGTTTTTAAGTCTGAGTGCAAGTTTCCACCCCGAGAGTTTTTTTCCTTCCCGACACTCCAGTGACACTCCAGTGTCACTCTTCTCTCTGCAGTAAAAGCAGGCAAGATGTCAAGCAGGAGAGTGGGGGACAGAGACTTGTGGGTGCCGATTGCCATGAATTTGTTGGATATCCCAGAAATCCTTGCATAAGGCCATGGCACTGTGATCTGTATTGCATGACCCACTTTGTTCAGTTAATAGCTTATTTTTCCTGGGACAGAATGTTTTCAGTTATGACTCATCCTGGCTTTGAGTCGTTATTGAGTCCAGGTGGGAAAGTGTTGATTTTTGACACCGGTGGATTCTGGGAGGCTATAAGAAGAATAAGATTAATGTGTGACGTGATGATATGCATGACATTGAGTGAAATAAGGCCATCCCATAATTTCTGAGATAAGTGAAAACAAAAATCACCATTGGAAGAGCATGCTGAGGGACGTGATTCCTAAAGTTTGCACACTGAGTAAAACTCACTCACATTCAGAATTCAGAAACTGCAGCAGGTTCTGTTGGTTCTTTTCTGTTGCTGTGGTAAAACACCATGACCAAGGCAACTTACAGAAGAAAGTTCATTTGGGGGCTTAAGGTTCCAGAATGATAATGATCCATCAGTGTCACATCAGGAGCATGGCAACAGGCAAGCAGGAGCAGCAGCTGAGAGCTCACATCGCAGTCCTCAGACAGAAGGAGAGTAAGAGAACTCAAAATGGCAAGAGTCTTTTGAAACGTGAAAGCTTCTAGTGTCATACTTCCTTCAGGAAGGCCACACCTCCTAATCTCCCCAAACAGCCACCAACTGGGGACCAAGAATTTAAATGCTCAAGACTTTTGGGGGACAACTCATTCAAACCAACATAGGGGGCTAAAGAAATTATTAGTAGATTGAAAGTGGGAAAAGTAATTTCCCAAGTCATCTTGAATATGTGTTTTGTGTCGCACGCTGTTCTGAGCACTTGGACGCCTATAACCCCACAACCACGTGTGAGATAAAGCCCATCATTTCCTGCTGACAGGTGGGGATAGTGACCATAGAGGGTGTTAAACAGCTTTCCCTGGGTTACCACATCAGTTCATGTAATACAGGCCCAGCTAGAACAGAAGTACATTTCATGGCCAAAGTGAGTTCAGTCTCGAACTTCAGCATTGGCAGGGTCCCTTTTTTAAAAAATCAAAGCTTTTAGAGGATGACATCTTTTTCTGTGCCCTTTGATCCTTCCTGTTCACATTGGTGTTCCAGAACTCACCTTCTAAGTGAAGCTTAGAGGGGAAGTCTGGGTCTCAGGTTCTAAACACGAGAAAAGTTTAGGTATAAAACTCACATGACTGCCGGGCGTTGGTGGCGCACGCCTTTAATCCCAGCACTCGGGAGGCAGAGGCAGGCGGATCTCTGTGAGTTCGAGGCCAGCCTGGGCTACCAAGTGAGCTCCAGGAAAGGCGCAAAGCTACACAGAGAAACCCTGTCTCAAAAAACCGCGCCCCCGTGTGAAGTGATGTGGAGCCAAGTGCTCGTCAGTCCCCAGCCTGAGTCCTTGTTTCTATGTATCTTGCTCTCTCTTGTGCAGTGGTGCTCCTAACTGTCCTGAAGGCTCTCCCTCTTTGCTGTGACTCCTTCCATCCAGCATCCCTTTTTTCTACCAGTCACTGCTCTGTGAACAAAATATTACAAAGTAACCCAGATCAAAGGGGCTATGTTTTATCGGTTTACTTTCCTTCTGCCAGTGGAGATCTGTCTGTGTAATTCCAAAAGAATAAACAGGGTGAATACTATCAGGATGTGACACTAGACTCAAAATGAGAGGCTGTGTATCAGTGTCAGACCATGTGTTATGTAAGAAAATGTACAAACATGGGTTCATTTTGCCTTTCTTTAGATGAAATCTGGCAAGAGAGTGACCTGATGGAGAAAGTCCAGGGAGATGAAGAGAAACAGTCGTGGTCAACTGTGTTCAACTACAAAAGCATAGTTGAAAAGACAGGTGATATGACTAGCAAAGCCATCAATGAAGAAACAACACTTGTTCCTTCAAGAAAAGTCATACCCAAGTGTGAGTCCTGTGAAAGGAGCTTGACATACATCTCTGAATTCATTAGTAGCGATGGAAGCTATGCAAAAATGAAGCCCAATGTGTGTGCAGGGTGTGGGAAATCACTCCTCCACAGTAAGCTTGAGAAAACACATCCAGGAGATGATTCTTACGAATTTAGTCAGAATGAAGATGATTACGCTCTAAGTGAAGAAAATATTTATCAGAAAATTCATATTTTGGAAAAGCCCTTTGAATATGTTGAGTGCCAGAAATCCTTCCCAAAGAACACGGTTTTTCTTAATCACATGGACGAGAAGCCCTATGATTGGAATGAGTCTGAACTAACTTTTCTTCAGATGTCAGACCTCAGTGTCCACCAGAGTTCTCCCATGGAAATGAAACCCTACGAGTGCCGTGAATGTGGGAAGTCCTTCTGTAAAAAGTCCAAATTCATTATACATCAGAGAACTCACACAGGAGAGAAACCTTTTAAGTGTAATCAGTGTGGGAAATCCTTCTGCCAGAAGGGAACCCTCACTGTACATCAGAGAACCCACACAGGGGAGAAGCCCTATGAATGTAATGAATGTGGGAAAAACTTCTACCAGAAGTTACACCTCATTCAGCACCAGAGAACTCACTCAGGAGAAAAGCCCTATGAATGTAGCTACTGTGGGAAATCCTTTTGCCAGAAGACACACCTCACACAGCACCAGAGGACACATTCAGGAGAGAGGCCCTATGTTTGCCATGACTGTGGAAAGACTTTCTCTCAGAAGTCAGCACTTAATGATCATCAGAAAATCCACACAGGTGTAAAACTCTACAAGTGCAGCGAGTGTGGGAAATGCTTCTGCCGCAAGTCCACTCTCACAACCCACATGAGGACACACACAGGAGAGAAGCCCTATGAATGCAATGAGTGTGGCAAGTTCTTCTCCAGGCTGTCATACCTAACTGTTCACTACAGAACACATTCAGGAGAGAAACCCTATGAGTGTGCAGAATGTGGGAAAACCTTCTATCTGAACTCAGCCCTCATGAGACATCAGAGAGTGCACACAGGAGAGAAACCTTACGAATGTAATGAGTGCGGGAAATTATTCTCACAGTTGTCGTACCTCACTGTGCATCATAGAACTCATTCAGGAGTGAAACCCTATGAGTGTAGCGAGTGTGGGAAAACCTTCTACCAGAATTCAGCCCTTTGTAGGCACCGGAGAATTCATAGAGGGGAGAAGCCCTATGAATGTTACATATGTGGGAAGTTCTTCTCCCAGATGTCATACCTCACCATCCATCACAGAATTCATTCAGGAGAGAAACCCTATGAATGTAGGGAGTGTGGGAAAACCTTCTGCCAGAATTCAGCACTTAACAGACATCAGAGAACACACACAGGAGAAAAAGCCTATGAATGTTACGAATGTGGAAAATGCTTCTCTCAGATGTCATACCTCACTATCCATCATAGGATCCATTCAGGAGAGAAGCCCTTCGAATGCAGTGAATGTGGGAAAGCCTTCTCTCGGATGTCGTACCTCACTGTGCACTACAGAACCCACTCGGGAGAGAAGCCCTATGAGTGCACTGAATGTGGGAAGAAGTTCTACCACAAGTCGGCATTCAACAGCCATCAGAGAATTCATAGAAGAGGGAATGGGAATGTAGTTGATGTGGGAAGGCTCCTTTAAAGTCCGACTGCAGCTGACCACCTCAGTGAACTAGAAACTCCTGTCCACAGTGGAGCCCAAGTGTACAATTGGCCCTCAGCACCCGTAGGTTCCATATCTGAGGAATCAACAAACCAGAACTACTTAGGAAAAAGGTTTTATCTGTACTAAATGTATACAGAATTTTCTTGTTATTCCCTAAGTAGTACAATATAACAACTTTCTATTGCATTATATGGTATTAAGCATTATAGATAACCTAGAGACGAGTTAAAGTACATGGGAGGATTGTGTTAAATACAGCATTTTACATAGGGACTTAACGAACTGCAGACTTTGGTGTTCAGTGCTCCTAGAACCACACTCCACATACCAAAGGATCCTTTATCAGAGAGCCCACACAAATGAGTAGAACAAGTCCATGGGAAGTAGATTCATCTGGAAATTCATAGGTCAGAAGCCACAATTGTGAAAAGACCATATAGCAGACTACACAGGAGTAAGAATGTATAAATACTTTTCAACATGACTTCAAACTGCTTATCAGGGAATTGACTCAACTTAAAGAATGTGGGACGTGCACTCCTTTGGAAACTGCTAATACTAAAGGAGATTTTGTAAAACATTAAAAGAAGATAATCTGCTAGAAATAAGTACCCTCTGTAACTACAGGATATAAAATTGTCAGTCTAGTTAGCCAAGTTTGCTGCATTAAACTAGTAAACAATTCCCAAGGAACACAGAACTTGGGGTTTCTTGTTCCTAGTTTAGTAACGATCACAGAAATCATATGTTCAGTTTTAATCCAGCTTGGAAAAGCATTGTATCCTTGTTTGTAACATATAGTAAGATTACCATTCTAACTACGTTCACCATCGTGTTATTTTTTTAATATGCACTGTCACTGAAGTAGTATTTGAAAGTTATGAACTATGCTTTTTTTCTTGTTCCTTGGATTTTAAAATGCATTTGGTCATTATTACAGGATTGTATCATCTGTATGAAGCCAATTTTGTTGTTTTCAACTAGCAAAGAAGACAGAAATGTATCTATAAAATAAGAAACTCTGAATAGGTCATTTTTAATTAAGCCAGAAGTCTCCAAGGGCAAGAAATAGCTTTAGCACTCACCGTATTCTGTACAACTAAGAACTGTACTTAGACTATTCTCATTTCTATCTGCTGTTTGTTCACTTTTTTATGTAGATGCTTAGGTGTGTGTAGAGCACAAGGGCTGGGTAGCACTGTCTATGTGCTACTGTTGTGAACGTTCTCTGCTCTACCATCACTAGGAGGTGAGAACACACAAATAAGGCTTGTGGCAGACATCATCCATGACCTTCTGTCACTCCCTCCTTGCTCTTCGCCTGCAGTCTGAGTACTCATTCCTCCTTGAAAGATGGGCTATCGCTCCTGATAAGTTTTTTTGGTAGTGATAATCCTTTCTTGTAGCCTTGGACCCAAGTCTAAAGAGTTAGAGGGGTTATCAGAGATCATTTCCTGAAAGGGTTTCCTCAAAGAAGCCAAACCTTGGTGACCATCACCATATCTGGATGTGGTGCCAGATAATGACTCCCAACAATGGATGCAGTGTAATCATGGCCGTTACAGAAAGTAGAATAACCTGGGACCTAAATGATGTCACAGAGCCACTAAACCAGCATGACCTGTTGCCACTCCATGTCTGTAGTGTGTTTTTTTTTGTTTGTTTGTTTGTTTTTCTAAGAGATTGTTTGTTTCTAAGCCAGCTGACTTGGGAATATTCTGCTAGTAACAAGAAGACAGTCTACCTGGTGTAGCATTACACTTTGTAGGAGTTATGCAATTCAGAAGTGGACTTTAGGTAAATCATTTATTTTGACGTGTTAATAGAGAGATTTATTATCTGTAACTTCATATGTAAACAATCTGAAAATTGAAAATGAACTTGAAACAAATGTGTATGCTTCCTTGAGCTCTCCTGTCATTGGCCTGTAAAGTTATTTTCCTGTGTGTATGGGTGTGCACATGTGTGTGGATGCCCAAGGACAACTTCAAGTGTCATCCTTCAGATAATGTCTCCCTTGTTTGCTGAGATGGTGTCACCAACAAGCCTGGAGTTTATCAAGTAAACTAGGCTGGCCCAGCATGTCTTGGGAGCCACCTGTCTCCAGCTCCCCATTGCTGAGATTACAAGTGCCCATGGTTGTATTTTGTACATGGATTCTGGGGATGGAACCCGAGTCATCATGCATGTGCATCAGGAACTTTATCAACAGCCATCCACCACCATAGCTGGTTCACATGGTTCTAGGAATCAAACTCAGAGCCTGATGATGGTCAGGCAGGCACTTGGCCAACTGAGGCCTTGTTTTATTGTTTGTTTTGAGATACAAGTGTTGCGTTGTAGCCCTGACAGGCCTTGAACTCATTGTGATTCTCCTGCCTTAATCTCCTGTAGCTAGAGTTTTCCTGCCTGGCCCACGGTCAGGATAAATCTCTCTCACCTGCCAGTCCCACAGCCGCTCAGACCCAACCAAGTAAACACAGAGACTTATATTGCTTACAAACTGTATGGCTGTGGCAGGCTTCTTGCTAACTGTCCTTATATCTTAAATTAATCCAATTCTATAAATCTATACCTTGCCACATGGCTCGTGGCTTACCGACATCTTTACATGCTGCTTGTCCTGGCGGTGGCTGGCAGGCAGTGACTCCTTCTGCCTTCCTGTTCTTTCTTTTCTCTGTTAGTCCCGCCTATACTTCCTGCCTAGCCACTGGCCAATCAGTGTTTTATTAGCAACACATTTGCCATACAGAACATCCCACAGCAATCTCCCAAGTGTGGGAGTACAGATGTGAGCCACCATCACCAGCTTGACTTGTGAAATTAACTTTTGGAAACAGACATCAGCTCTACTTCCATTTTCTAATACATTAATTTTGTTTGGAGTACAAACTTGCACATAGATCACTGCTTACATTTGGCAATATGTGATGTGATGTAAGGATCTAATTTTGTTTACTTTCAGATAATTATCCTGGTAGTCCATAACTCTTGAACAATTTATCCATTGTACAGAATACCACATTATTTATATATAAGACTCATATATCTCCTATTGTGTTGCTCAGCATCCCCCACTCCCCATGTCTTTGTATAATTCTGAGTATGCTATATAACAAAAATTTAAAGTCTGGTAGGTGGTTTAGTTTGGTACTGGAACAAAAAGTTGGTAGTATATTTATTGAGATGGTATCTACAGCAAGGCGTGGTGTGTACCTGTAATTCCAGCACTTGGAAGATGGAGGCAGGACAAGAGGTTCAGGCCAGCCTGGAATAGATAGCCACATGCACAGTTTCCCACAATTGTAGCATAACTTGATGACACAATACACATTTGTGTGTGTCTAGTGGTGTGTGCATGTGGAGGTCCCAGGTGGATACTTGGTGTCTCTCCTTCATCACTACTTTATTTTCTGAGACAAGGGCTCACTGGACCTGAAGCTTATAGATTTGTGTCTAATTGGCTGGCCAGTGAGCTTCAGGGATCCACCTGTCTCTACTCACAACCCCCATGATGGGTTACAGGCATGTATCATCATGCCCAGCCTTTTTGTTTTGTTTTTGTTTTTCAAAACAGGGTTTCTCTGTGTAACATTCCTGGATGCCCTGGAACTCACTCTGTAGACCAGGCTGGCCTCAAACTCACTGAGATCCGCCAGGCTCTGCCTCCCAAGTGCTGGGATTAAAGGCGTGCGCCACTACCGCCTGGCTTCCATGCCCAGCTTTTTACATGGATTTCAAAGATTAGCACCCAGGTCCTCCTACTTGAGGCACTTCACTGACTGAGCCATCTCCTCAACCCACAGTACACATTTAAAGAAAAAGTGAAGATAGGCTACCACCTGGACCATGGTGTTGGAGCCTTGGATTTGCCCTTCCTTTGTTCCTGTCATCTCTCACTCTACCTAATTGTGATCCAACTCTAGCCAGGAAGTCATGTGACTGCCCCCCCAAAAATTATGGCAAGCTTTATAGAATGCCTCTACTTAAACAAAATGAAATGTACAAAGAAATTTCTCTCACCACACGGATAATTATGAAAAATAAATTGGGTGGAAGAAATATCTCAGTGTCTAAGCCACTTGCCCTTCAAGTAGAACAGAGTTCAGGTCCTCAGAACACATACAAATGCAAGGAGCATGCGGTGGTCCACCTGTAAGGCAGAGATGAGATAGATCCACAGCAGGTTGGCTAGCCAGAATAGTTTAGAGAGCTCTGGGTTTGATTGAGAGACCCTGCCTCAATGAATAACGTGGAAGAGCGATCACAGATGATTCCAGACATCAATTTCTGCATTACACATGCACACTAACCCAAACATGCAACTGCAAACATGGAAACATACATGCTCACACATGAAAGTAAAAAAAAAAAAAAATCCATCCATTGGATCTTTTAAAAGTTCATTCATTTCATTTGTATATGTGTGCACACTTGAGTGTATGTATGTGCACCACATGGACAGAAGCCTGTGGAAAGCAGGTTTTCGGGTCCCTTGGAACTGGAGTCACACATGGTTGTTAACTACCACGTGATTGCTGGGAATTGAACTTGGGTTCTCTGCTCTGTTAACAGTTGAGCATCTCTCCAGCCCCCTCTGTTGGATTTAAAGGTTATGATGCTTGGGAAAATGATGGGCTAACTAACGTAGGCTTGTCGCCACCACCTGAAGCTGGAGATGGCATAGATGCATTAACAGTGTGGACACAGGATTACTGAGCAGGTGAAGCACTTTAGGAACCTGAACTGGAGTCTTGCAAAGGCCTTTCCTTTCTAGTCAGCCTTTTAGAAAAACATATTCAAGGTCCTTGGGCGATAGCTCAGTTGATGAAGTGCTTGCCATGCAAACGAATCTGAGTTTGTTTCCCAGTACCACTTAGGGCTGGTGAGACAGGATCCCTGGAGTTCACTAGCCTGCCAGCAAATTGGTGAGCTCTAGTGAGAGACCCTGTCTCAAAAAGTAAGGTGGAGAGTAACTTAGGGAAATACCTACCATCAGCCTCAGGCCTGCATACACATGTGCATGCATGCAAACATTTTCATATACATAGGCAATTTTTAAATTTCTTTTGTGTCTGAACCATATATGCAGGAGCCCTCGGGGGTCAGAAGAGGGGTCAGATCGCCTAAAACCAGAGTTACAGATGATTGTGAGCCATGTGGGTGCTGGGAACTGAACTTGGTTCCTCTAGAAGAGTAACCAGTGCTCTTAACTACAGAGCTGTCTATTCAGCCCCACATATTAAAAACAACAAAAAACAGCTGGGCGATGGTGATGCACGCCTTTAATCCCAGCACTTGGGAGGCAGAGGTAGATGGATCTCTGTAAGGCCAGCCTGGTCTACAGAGCGAGATCCAGGACAAGCACCAAAACTACACAGAGAAATCCTGTCTGGGGGAAAAAAAAAAAAAAAAGGAGACACACATTCTAACGTGAAATTGTTGAAAACTGTATCTGGAATGGGGAAAGTAGATAGGAATATGGGTGAAGCAAATTCTCGTAAGTAGTTCTGTTGCTTTTATTTATGTGCGTGGGTGCTCTGTCCGTGCACCATATACATTCTCTGTGCCTGCAGAGCCGGAAGGAGTTGCAGACAGTTGTGAGCTACCATGTGGTTGCTGGAATGTGATGCAGGTCCTCTGGAAGAGCAAACAGTGCTCTTAACTGCTGAGTCATCTCTCCAGCCTCCTGGGGTTTTTGTTGTTGTTTGTCTGTTTGTTTGTTTAGACAACTCACAAAATATCCCATTTCACTCTGGAACTTAGAACGTGAGACCTTCCTACCTGCCTCCCAAGTATAATGATATAGGCATATGTCACCATGCACAACTCTACATGGTACATGGTACATGGGAAAAAAGCAAGTTACTGAACAGTATATTCTTATTCTGAACCATTTCCATATAGACACATGCATATGAACAGGAACTCAGGTATTGGATGGGATGAGTGTTGTCAGGGAGATGAAGATGAACTTGATGTTTTCATACTGTTGGAGGCTTTACAGTTCATATCTAACTTAAAATGTGGGGAAAATCATAAACAAGGAAGATAAAACTTTGATAGAACTTAAAATCTAAAACCACGTTATTATATAAGCAGCCAATTGGAGGGAGGGGGTGGAGGGAAGGAGAGAGAGAGAGAGAGAGAGAGAGAGAGAGAGAGAGAGCGCAGTGTCTAAAGAGATCAAGTAGAAAAATACATAGAAAGGCTGAGAAAACAGGGACGAGAGAAAAATGAAGAGAGGTAGGTAGAGTGAGAGAATGTCCAGGCATAATGATCCTCCAAATGTCACCTTTGGTTGGTCACATTTCACAGGTCACTGGAGCTCCACCCCTCCCCTTTATTTTGGCAATTATAGCATTGGGAATTCCCTCCCCCACAACATAAAAACCCCAGCTGCACAATCAGTGGTGAGCTTTATCAAGGAACTGCTTGGCCTTTCTCGGTAGACTAAGAACTGAGTGGTTATTCATCTTTATGTCTTATGAAGCATCTACCTCCTAAAAGTCTGGGGTATTTTTTGTTTGTTTGAGGTAGTCTCTATGTAGCTAGGCTGGCCTCAAGCTCATGGAGCTGAAAATGATCCTGAACTCATGATCCTCCTGGCTCCACCTCCCAAATGCCGAGATGACAAGATCGTACCACCATGTCTGGTTTATGGAGTTCTACTGGGCAAGCAAGGTACCAACTGAGCTACATCCCCTGCCCAGCCTGCTTGTTTAATGAAGATACTAGTTTCCATTATTCTGATGCCTCAAATCATATCTGCATATTTTTCAAATCCATTGGGAAAAGATCCTATCACAGAGACTGAATAAGAAAAGCCAGCTTAAGGGGAGTTGTTTAGGAACTCTTCGGGTGGTCATGGCTTTGTGGATTTGGGGCAGGTGAACCTCAGAGCACTGGGGTCCTTGAGAAAAGGCCAAGGCATGGGTCTACCCTCTGAGAAAGGAGACCAGATCCTCTCTCTAAACCTGGAAGGTTAGCCAAGTTAATCCCAGCCATGTCCCACGTGTGTTGTTCCAATTTATGGCAGTGTGAGGCATCTCAGGTGGGCACAGGGCAAATTCACGATCTGCCATGCAAGAATCAGTTCTGGTTTCTCAGAAGTCAGAAAGGAGATGGGCCTTGCAGAGTGAGCATCCCCGAGGGACACTACGGCGCGGCAAAAGCAGAGTCCAGTCCCAAAGCTTGTTTCTCCATCTTTATTGAAGCTGGGTCCTCCTGCCCACGGCAGAGGGGCAGGGTGGAAACCGCTGGGGACTAGGAGGGATGGGGATGGTGCCCTCCCAGCCCTGGCTTTTTCTGAAGTTCATGTCCCAGAAGACATGGGAAGAGCATTAAAAAATGGGACAGAGAGGCCACTGCTGAGCAATCAGGACCCACGCCTGCCCACTCCACCTCACCTGGCCAGGCTAAGTTCTGACCATCACCACCCCAGCTCTTCTCCCACCCATGGACTACCCACCCAGCACCTAGCAGCCTGCATGTTAGCTCTTGGGCCCCAAGGGCGTTTCTACACTACAACAAAGGATCTAGGTCTAAAAGGGAATGCAGGGTGGGTGGAAATCTCACTTCTTTAGCTCCCAGAATTCAGGGAGGGTGGGAGGGGCTTGCATGAGCCACACCTCAGATGCCAACAATCCAGGCTCTGCAAAGGCGCTGTGAGCTCAGGTCCACGTGATGCCTTAAGTGGACAACCACTGTGTAAGCCACCAATCCCTCTGTAAGCCACGGACCCAGCTGTGGCAGAAACACTACCTGCTTCTACTGCAGGGTGATTACAGAAGCAGAGTTAAGAGGCTTGCAGAGGATGTAGGGCCCTTATTATAAGCTGAGGGGGAAGGTTCCTGGACCCACCCCAGGGTTGTGAAAGGCTGAGCACAGGGCTCCGCAGCCACCTGCTGCAGCGGAGGGCGCTGCTAGGGAACTAGTCTGGAGCCCAGGTCTGGAAGAGCCCACAGGAGGCACTCCAAAGACGTCCATGTGTGCCACTTGCAGCCTCTAGAGAACCAACAAGCTTAGAGGGGATACCAATACCAAAACCCACCTTGTAGCCAGTGCTCGACAGACCCGTGTTTAGGGGTTGGAGTAAGGATTTTCAAAGAATAAGGCTTCCAACTCCACGGGGACCTAGCCAACATCTGCAACCTGGCTACCCATTTGGTATCTTGCTTTTTTAACTCCTCCCCACAGACTTCCCGCCATACAAAAGATGAAAATAAATACCCACAGTCGACAGAACAAAAGCTTTACCTGTTCGCACCTCCGTCCCCCCCTCCCCCGATTCTAGTGAGGCTCCTGCAGCGAACCATGTTCTTAAAACTTACTGGACACACTCAAGTGACCGGAAGACGGTCCCCGAATCTCCTAGGGAGAATGGGAAGAAGCCAAACCCACCCAGAAACCCAGATGCGGAGGAGAGCAGCCAGATATGATCTCTCTTGCCCTCTCCCGATGCTAAAAGCTTCCTTTCGCTGCCAGAAAGCCGGGTGACAGACTCCTAAGCTGGGCTCTACGGGCCACCTGAATCTCTGAATCGGAATCCGTGATGGACGAATTGGCCTTGCCCGCTATCCCTGCAGCACAGATCCAGGGATGGGGCACTCTTGATCAGGGTGGCGGCCCGTGCGCGCCCAAGCGCGAGATCTGAAGCTCGGGGCGATGAAGCCCAGGGGCACCCAAAATTGGGAATCCTCAGCCCGCCGAGGAGCGGGGAAGCGCCGCGCGCTTCGACCAGCCTCACAGGACGCTCTCCTCGTAGGCGCCCGAGGGCCCAGCGAACACGGCGGGATCGGAACCGAAGCTGGTTCCGCCGGCGAACTCGAGCAGCGTTCCGGACCCGGAGCCCGAGCCCGGTGGCGGCGGAGGCGGCGTTGCCTTGGCAGGTGCCGGGGCCTTAGCGGCGGTGTTCTGCGCCTGCGCGCCCGCCTGCCCGCGGTGCGTCTTCATGTGAGTGAGCAGGTGCGAGCTCTGCGAGAAGCGGCGGCCGCAGTTGGCGCAGGCGTACGGCCGCTCCCCCGTATGCGTGCGCTGGTGAGTCACGAGCACCGATCGCTGAGAGAACCGCTTGCCGCACTCTGGGCAGGGAAAGGGCCGCTCGCCGGTGTGACCGCGCCGGTGCTTGGCGAGGTTCGAGCGCTGCGCGAAGCCGCGGCCGCAGTCGGCGCAGCGGAACGGCTTCTCGCCCGTGTGCGTGCGGCGGTGCCGCTTGAAGTCCGAGCTGTGGCCGAAGCCCTTGCCGCAGTCAGGGCAGCGGTGCGGCTTCTCCTCGGCGTGCGCCCACTGGTGCCGCGTCAGCGCCGCGCTCTGCCCGAAGCGCCGGCCGCACTCGCCGCAGGCATAGGGCCGCTCGCCCGTGTGCGCCCGCCCGTGCGCCGTGAGGTGGGCGCGCCGGCTGAAGCCCGCACCGCACACGCCGCACACGAACGGCTTCTCGCCCGTGTGGCCGCGCACGTGCGCCGCAAGGTGCGAGCCGCGGGCGAAGCGAGCGCCGCACTCCGGGCACGGGAAGGGCCGCTCGCCCGTGTGCGTGCGCCGGTGGCGCGCCAGGTGCGAGCCGTATACGAAGCTTTTGCCGCAGTCGGCGCAGCGGTGCGGCCGTTCGCCCGCGTGGTAGCGCTGGTGCTTGGCCAGCGCCGCGCGCCGCCCGAACGTCTTGCCGCAGTCGGAGCAGATCCACGGGCTCTCCTCCTCCGCCAGCGCGGCGGGCGCGGGCTCCGCCAGCAGCGACCCGACGGCGGGCGCGAACGCTCGCAGGCCACCATCCGCCCCGACACCGGAGCCCGCGCTGCGAAACGGGTCACAAGCCAACCCCGCGCCCTCCAGAGTCAGCGGGGCGCCCAGGGGGCCGGAGAGATGGCGCCCATCAGCCTGCAACCGTTCAGAGAACTCGGGGAACCCCAGTATGGGGAAACCGTCCGGATGCAGCCAAGACTTGGGGTGCATGGGAAAGTGGAAGCCGAGTGGGTGCGAGGAAGGCCCTTCGCCCCCGCTCAGGCCATTGCCCATCTCACGGAACCGTCTGTCTGGCTCAGGGTCCTTCTTGCTGTCGGGGACAGTCGCCTCTGCCGCCGCAGCTACCACCTCCTCGTCCTCTCTGGCTTCAGCCTCGGTGTCTCCATCTGCCACCCCAGGCACGGGCTCTTCGATCTCCTCGGGCCTGGCCTCCAGTTCCTCTGGCTCCGCCGTGGCTACAGATGCGACTGCCATCTCCATCTCGTGGGGAGCCATCCCCGTGCCATCGCCGCTGCTGGGTTCCGTGCAGCCGCCGCGCCGGTGCCGCTGGAAGTCAGCGCGCAGGCGGAAAGCCTGGCCGCAGTCTGGGCAGCAGTGAGGACGATCAGCGGTGTGCACAGCCTGGTGGCGGGCGAGCGCTGAGCTCTGGCTGAAGCTCCGGCCGCAGTGGAGGCACGGGTAGGGCCTCTCGCCCGTGTGCGTGCGCTGGTGGGTCACCAAGTAGGAGCGCCGCCCGAAGCCCGCACCGCAGAAGACGCAGCGGTAGGGCCGCTCGCCCGTGTGGATGCGCCGGTGTGTGACCAAGTGCGACTTGTAGACGAAGCGTTTGCCGCAGTCCGGGCACGGGAAGGGCTTCTCGCCGGTGTGAGTGCGCTGGTGGATGGCCAGGTGCGAACGGTACACAAAGCCCTTGCCACACTCCTCGCAGCCGAAGGGCTTGACAGCCGCGTGGTAACGCTGGTGCTTGGCCAGGCGTGAACGGTGAGGGAACACTTTGCCGCACACATCGCAAGTGGTCTCCGGATGACCAATAGGAACAGCCACTGCGGGAAATGCCCAGGGAGCCAGAAAGTTCTCCCCAGGCTCCCGGCCGGACAGGAAATGTTTAGCTTCAACCTCCTCGGCCAGGATCCCGAGGCTGCCTGGGTTGGGTACCCAACCCTCTGGAGTCTGAGCCGAATCTGAGTCGTCAGGGCCCCAAGTCCCAGGCACGTCCCCCACGCCATAGGCAGCAGACCATAGTCCTGGGGGCTCGTTCTCTTCCTCTGCCATCTCAGCAAGGAAGTCCTCATCATCTTCCTCTTCATGGTCCTCTATGTCATCGTTCCAGAACCAGGCTCCTGAAGGTGAAAAGACAAGAGGATGATGGGACAGGAGCTTGGCAAGGAAATTGCCCTAAAATCCTTGGAACAGACCTGCTTTGGTCAAGTGTGAGGTGGTGCATGCCATAGCCAGTACTGGCCAGCTCCAAGGCAGGAAAGCCGCTGGTTTCCCCCCAGTTAAGGACTTCATGGAGGCCCAACATACACACCTGGCCAAGAAAGCCAGGGTCCCACTAGGGCTTGCCACTCTGTGGAGGACGGGAGACCGCATAGTGGGTAGTGTATCAACAGGTTCTTGTGCACAGAAAAAGGCACTGGGGTAAAACCCAGGGCACTGCAGTCCGCAGGCACACCAGCATGGTACATGAAGCCGCGTGGCTCTGCCTGGAGGACCGGCCTCTGTGAAGTCTACTCCTCAGCATTTCTCCCTCTCTTTGCCTGTACCAGTGGCCGGGAGTTCTCTTCTGCTCTAGTTAGCAGAAACAGGACCGGCTAGCCAGGGAAGAGCCTGTGAGCTCTCACTTTTAAGAGGCCCCAGGAGCTGAGCAAGTGGGGTCTTGACTTCCTTTTCCACTGCGAGGTCACTCCCAGCTTCACTTTCCTGAACTCTGCATTTGGGAAACTCCGGGCCAGCTGAGACTGTTTGTGTACTGTGAGCACCCCTGGGACTTTCTGAAACTGACCCCTTCCACTGAGATGCACCCGGACTCATTCTTCTGCCCATCCTGGGGATTGTGTGGGCTCTGGAATCAAGTCTGTAGGGCCGCCTTATTCAGGAAATGAGCATGTAGACAGTGCCACCGTGATATACCCAGGAGACATGGGGACACTGCCTGGACCACAGTGCTCCCAGGTGTTCAGGGCATCTATGTGCAACTATGCCCACCTTAGCTCTCAGCAACTGGAAGGGCTGAGCTCCCACCTACTTGATTCGGAGGGCAAAGGTCTGGCCCATTTAGACTGCAGTGGCCTGGGTGAGCCTGGACCACAGAAGCCAGTGTCTGGGTATGGTGATAATTTTATTTGTGCTGAAATGTGATTTTATTTGTGTGTTATTAAATAAAGTTGCCTGGGGGTCAGAGCTAATAGCAAGCCATAGCAGAAGTCTGGCAGTGGTAGCAAACGTCCTTAATCCCAATCACATGACAGGCAGATCTCTGTGTGTTCAAGGATACAGCCAACATGGAGACACACACCTTTAATCCCAATACCAACCATAGAGACCTGGAGGTCTGTATAGACAGGCAGTGACAAGGAGGTCATGTGGTTGGGTTTACAACCAATGAGAAGGCAGAACAGAAAGTCAATAAAAAGACAGACACACAGGAAGTAGGTCTCTTTCTCGGGAAGGACTGCAGCAGGGGATGGAGTAAGAAGGCGGTCTTGGTCTCACCTCTTAGCTACTGCTCTCTGACCTCTGGGGCTTTAACTCTGCATTTGGCTCTGTGTTTCTTATTTAATAAAACCGTTCAGAATTACATCTCCATCTGGGAAGAGCCTGGACCACAGAAGCCAGTGGCCTGGGTGAGCCTGGACCACAGAGACCAGGGTATGGATCAGAAAGTCTCAAAACCAGAGCTGGCTTCGCGTGTCAAGTCCTGCACCCTGTCATCCCTGGTTCTGCATATGAGATGTCAGTTCACGGGGGGAACCAGCATAGTGCCACATACATGAAGCCAGAGAGAACTGTGAGGGCCTAACATGCTGCTGCTCATACAAAAAGATAAGAAAATCGGTCGCTTTATTTTTGCTTAGTCTGTAACACTAAGTTTCCCACGATTCTAGTAAATGTATAATTTAGAAGTTTTAGATGGAAAAATTGCTTAAGCTGCCAACATGGCCACCAGAGTGACAAGAAGTGTCAGAAAGAGGCCCTGTTGCTGGCTGGATGCCCTTCTTTGTTCAGCTAGAACTTTCCAAGCCTGGGAAGGCAGGAGCAGCCCTGGGAGAAGCTGGCTGACAATCAGCAAGACATTCCCTAGGCTCTGGTGAGAGGCTTCAGTGGTTTTTAACTAGAGCCCCGTAAGTCAGGGGCAGCTGATGCTGAAGAACAAATACAATCCCCTGGATCTCGGAGCCAGCCTGGGACTCTCCAGGGTCTAGTTCTGCCAGGAGCTGAGAGAGTAGGCTGGCACTTGCCCAGAGTCTGGGACCAGCAGGACCGTCTGCTGTCTTAACGGACTAGCCCTGGACTAGCCCCTGCACCTGACTCCACCACACGAAGCTCTGTAGGGCGGACAATCCTGAAAGAGGCCTGGGGGATCTCACTGCTACCTCTGGAGTTGGCATGACCACTGCTCAACAAGCACAAGGCCTGTGCTAAGCTCAGTGACGTGATGGAGGCCACCACCGATGCCCGGGGAAGAACCAACCCCTTAGCCCTGGAGAAGTCAGCTGGCTCCATCCCAAGGTGAGACCTCAATGTTGCTGGGCTTCTGGGAGAGAACCCCAAGGGAGATCAGCTTCGGTTCCTCGTTCCCTGCTTCAAGGTGTTTGCTCCAAGTTTAGACGGCATAGCTGTGGAGTGTGCCGTCTCAGGGAATCGCCACTCCCCTGGCAGACTTGACCCAGAGCTGAAGTCTCTGTTAGTCTCAATCAGGCCTGCTGTGAGTCTTGACACTCAAACCTGGAGGGTGTGGTGTGTTCCTTAACAGCTCTAGAAGGCAGGGGGAGGGGCAGCAATTCAACAGGTGACCCTGAGGGCCAAACCCAGACTCACAGAGAGGAAAGTCCGGACGGGGGCTGCCTTGTGCCTAACGTTTGCTGCAGAGGTCTGACCATGGGTGAAGGGGGATTAAGTAGGCCTCTGGGAAGAGGCAGGGACTCAAGGCCAACTGTCTAGCCAAATTACACAGCATTGCCACAGGGACATCTATACAACCCATGTCCTGAGCTGGAGACACCCGGACTCTGGTGAAACAGGTTTCCTGCTCACCTCAGGGAAAGATGAGAGGAGCTGGTGGAGGGGGAGCATGAACAAAGGATTCTGAGGGCCAAGGTAGTAAGTTAAAACCCTCAGGACCGGGCTGTCACCAGTTCCCATTTCTACAAATGTCACTCTTTATCACAGTGGCTGTTGGTGTGAGTCCTAGAGGTTTGTCCCTTTGAAGCACAACACTGGGAATTTATAAGCTCAAAACTAGTTTATTCCACTGCGCTCCACCCTAGGGGATCTCCCACGGCTGATGTCCCCAATCTGCTGGATTCCCCCAAGGGCTGCATGGGCCAAGCTGGGCCCTTTAACCAGGATCCTTTACACCAGGGACCCTGAGCAGGCCAGTCCCCTCCAAGAATACAGGCTGGGGCGCTGGCTGTCTTGGAGGCAGCCTGTCAGCAGTTGCAGAGAACCAGGGATCCTGACAAGACATGGCAGGCACAGAGGTGTCAAGATGCCATTTTCTTTCCATTGACAACCTGAGGTCCCCAAGTAATACCTGTACCTGTCTTCATGCTCCCCCATCATCTCCTCCACCTAGACACAAAACTGAAGATGAGCCCCGAGTTCCTTCCCTTATTGGGGACAGCCCCCACGGGAGGAGGCATACCAAAAGGAATGGCCAAGTCTATGGACGTTGGCAGCCTCACTGAGGGCTTCCAGGGAGGAGGTGTCTGAACTGCAGCCTGGGAAAGTAGCCAGCTTCTACACTGGCATCTGTCCACACTAAGCCAAGCTCTGTCCATGCTAACAGGTCTGGAAACAGGCGGCCCTTCTCCTGGGATGGGCACTGGGCTGCCCCCATTGCTGGTGAATGGCCTCGAAAAGACCAGTAACTCTTTGGCCTTGGTGTCGTCATGGGTGATGTATGGATTCAACACCAAGGCCCGAGTATTAAGAGGAGCCAAGGCCTGCCTTTGTCACAGGGATTTAGGAGGAGTAAGCATTCCCTCACCCCATCAGAGCCTCCAGCGCCTGAATACCTACCTATCAGCCCCTTTGCTCCAGATGCTAAGAAGCCAGCCTCTCTGCCAGATGTTCCCTTACTTCTCTTATACCTGCACTAGGCCCAGGGACCTAGGGAACCCAGGGACCTAGGGAGTCCCTTGTGACCTGGCTAGGACTAGAGGACTGTACTACCCAGGTTCCCTCCAGGACATGGCTAAGTGAAACTCCACCAAGAGACCCTCGAAGGTCCCCAGTTGTTCACAGCTGTGTGCCAGCCCCTGCCCACTAGGTGACTGATAGCTGCTGTGTGTCCCCAGATGGTTGCAACTGTCCCCATGCTGGCAGTGTGCGCTTTGAGATCACTTGGGGCTCCAGACCCCCTGGCTATGCTTACTTGCTAGTTACTGGATTCTCAGTGACTTTTTTTTTTTTTTGGTTTTTCGAGACAGGGTTTCTCTGTGTAGCTTTGCGCCTTTCCTGGAACTCACTTGGTAGCCCAAGCTGGCCTCGAACTCACAGAGATCCGCCTGCCTCTGCCTCCCAAGTGCTGGGATTAAAGGCGTGCGCCACCACCGCCTGGCTCAGTGACTCTTAAACTACATCGCCATCTGTTAAACGTCAGTGTTTAAGCTGGTTCAGTTCTCGGTGTTGTGTTTCCTTTCTGTCCTTCACTTTCAGAAAAGGGGCTGGGAAGGTGGCTTAGTTAGCACTTGCCATATAAGCACAGACACCTGAGTTCCATTCCCAGCACCCATGTGAGAAGCCTGATGTGATAGTGCGTGCTTGTAATCCAAGAATAGGGAAAGCAGAGTTGGAGAGACTCCTGGGACTTGCTGGCCAGCCAGCCTTAATCATCAAGCCCCAGATTCCGGTGAGAAACCAAGTCTCAACAAGGGGACAGCTCCTGTGTTGACTTCTGGCCTCCATGCACACCTGTCCACACATACCAAGAAAGGGCAGGGGTAGAGACTGCAGCAGAGGGCGTGGGGATTGCCCCCGCAGGGCCAGGCACTGCTCTGGCCAGCACAGCTTCTGGAGTTTGCCGAAAGATCAAGTGCCAGGGGAGGAAGCAGGGAGGACCTGTCTCAGAGCAAAGGGCCAGGCGCATGCAGACGCCGAGAGCCAGGGCAGCAGCCACTCAGGGCATGCCTTCTCCAGTGTGTTCTCTGCTTCTGTACAGACTGGAGGCAGGAAACAGGGTTAAGCCAGGGGCAGGGATCTCTCCAGGACCACATGGCGTGTTCATAAGGACCCAGGACCCTGGGACAGAGGCTGGGTCAGAAGGGTAAGCTGGGTCAGAAGGACACTGTGGAGGGAAGAGTTGAAGGTGGTGGTCAGGGTTGCTAGGATACCTAGAGCACAGGCTGAAGGGCAAGTGGGACTCTGAGTATCATATAGAAGATGGCAACACCTGAGTGAAGGAATGTGGCCGGGAGCCCACATATCACGGACAGCTGAACTTACAAGGGGCAGAAGAAAGGAAATTAGTGTCTTGTCTTACAAGACCAATTTAGAAGTCCAGATGGCCAGCCTTGGGACAGTTAATATCTGTCCTACCAGACTCAAGCACTCTCAGTTCCCAGCTGCCACTGCCGGGCAGAGACAATGAAAGGCAAGGCAGACTTAGAAGGGAGGCAGACTGCACTCGACCACTGGCTACCCTCAGGAGGAGGACCTGAGGGCTTCACGACGCCAGAGCTCCGCCCTGACCCTGCCATCCGTATCCCCTCCGGGCAGTCATGTGGCACATCAAAGACACGCGCTTGGGGGGCTGGGGAGGTAGCTCCGTGAGTCAAGTGTTTGCCATGCAGGTATGACAACCTGGGGTGAAGTCCCTAGAGCCGAGGAAAAGCCAGGCACAGTAGCATGAGTCAAACCCAGGACCCTATGAGGGACAAAAGAATCCCTGAAAACTCACAAGCCAGCTAGCGGGACTATGCAGTGTTGGGTAATAGAGGCACCCTGTCTCAAACAAGGTAGAAGTTGAGGACTGATGCCCAAGGCAGTCCTCTGACCTCACACATAAAGGGTTATTGGTTTGTTTGCTTGTCTGAATTTTTTTTTTTCTTGAGACAGGGCCTCACTGTGTAGCCCTGGCTGGCATCAAACTCAAACAAATTTGCCCTGCCTTTGATTCCTGAGTCCCGGGCTTAAGATAAAATGTTTTAAAGATGTTCATGGGTCCTGTACCAATTGATAATCTGCAGGCAGGGCCAGGCTGAGAGACATCTCAGGCCACCCGCCTCAACACCATGGCTTGTCACAGAAGGCACAGAGCCACTGGCCTAGTTAACCAGTCCTCTCAAAGATATTCCAAACCCCATCCAGGTACTCAGCCCCACAGCACCTGTCGTTTGGTGTCCCCTGCATGGAAAAGGACCAGGCTCTTTCCCAGGACCCTTCAAGAGAATAGAACATGAGGGCACATCTTGAACCTACACTCAAGAGGCTGGCCAGTGTTGGCCTGTTCTCTCTAAGTGGTTTTTCTGAATGTGTCCATGAATGGAACACACCTCCCACTTGGGTCCTCAAGAAACACTATTACTTCTGGGCCTGGTCTGAAGGGAGGCTAAAGAGTTCTCACTGCCCCTCACTGAGCTGCTGTGAGGGCTCACAGGCATGTTACCAGAGTGAGGTTTGCTGTCTTCTCATTTTAATATACATCTATGATAACTCCAGATTAGTTAGTTCACTGTTGCACCCTGGGCTAACAACACCCCAATCCCAAGAGGGACACCTCCAGGCAAGGGCCTCCGTCACTCCAAAGTCCTAGTGAGACTCAGACCCCACAGCATATTCAACGTGACTAGGAGCCCAGCATGCTCAGGCTGGAATCTCTGGGTTTAGTTCAGACTCTTTCTTCTCCACATGAATGAAGTGGGGCTCGGGGAGTTGAACAGGCAGAGCCTGAGCCAGTGTGAGGCACCCAGAGAAGTCCACATTTCAATGTATGGAAGTTTTCATTTTCCATACACATCACCTCAGAACTCCCCCGGAAGCTTTAAACCGCTCACACAGGTCAGAATCTGAAGACCTGAGTTAAATCCCAAACTCATGCATATCAAAACAAAACAAAACTGGCAGCACACTCATTGGAGGGGCAGAGATGGAGCTCTGGAGGGTGAGGTCCCAGAGCTCACTGGCCGGCCAGCCTACTCAGTTGGTGAGCCTCGGAGAGCAGTAATACCCTGCCTCAAAAAACAAGCTGGATGGCTCTGGAGGAAGTGGACGGACTGAGGGACAGCTTATGAAGAAATGGCCAAATGAAAGCCAGAAATGGAAGCCAGAAAATTGGTTAGTCTGTGTGTGGAAAGCCACACTGATAGTCTGGTAGGTTTCTGTGCCAGCTTGACAAGTCCCCTCACTTATAGAAAAGTGAAAACAAAACAAAAAACCTCACAGATTCCAAGATGGGAACAACAAAAACCACTGAAGGTTCACTTAAGGTCTATCCCCTGGACCTCTGTGAAGCAGGACAGTGAAGACTCAGGAGGTGACAGCAGAGGCCAGCACACAGCAGCCTCCCTCACAGCTACTCCAGACCCCATCATCAGGGACGCAGAGGGACCAGGTACAGGTCTGCAGAGGGCTTGCCTTGGTAAAGGCTCAAGTAGGACACAGCTCTGAGCAATCATGCTAGCAGAATCCCCTCAAGACTCGTCTCTCACTCACCCGTGTAGACGCCGGTGACAATGTCTCCCTCCTCAGGATGGGGGCTGTCTGGGACCCAAGGTTCTTCTCCTTGTTCAAGGTGGAAAATCAGATCCGGCTTGGGGATTGGGTATCCTACCCAAGAGAGGGAAAGATAGTAGCTGTACATGGATGGCTGTCCCAATGGGCCCCAGGCTATCCCTGTCCACACTCAAATCCTCTGCTCTCTACCCTTCCAGGAGCAGCCCTCCCCACGACCTCTGCTCTGAGAGATCCTAAAGTCCATGCCTGGAAGCCTTGCCTTCCACGGCCGCTCTCCTCCTTCCATACCCCACCCCATACATCCTCACCTGCAGGATACCCACACTTTCTCCTCCCACCTAGAGGTTTCTAGGGCTGTGCAGTTAAGAGGCCAGAGTGGACCACCAGCTTCATAGCATGTCTCCACCTGGTTCGGACCCCTGAACTCGGAGGCAAAAATGGGCTGACTGCTCCAAAACCCAGGAGCTCAAGAAGCACTCCCTTGGACGGCTAAGCCCCCATAACCCTCACAGCATACTGCCTCAGGGTCCTCCTTACCCAAGGAGACCAGGATCCCGTAGTTCTCCTGCATTACTTCCCGGTAGAGGTCCCTCTGGTCCACATCCAGCCTCTCCCACTCCTCCAAAGAGAAGTACACAGCCACATCTTCAAAAGTCACCAGCCCCTGAAGAACATAGAGCCCCAGGAGAAAAGCTGAGGGGACGCCCTGCCTCCAATACCCATGCCAGAAAAGGTTAGAACATATAGTGAGGACACAGCCTAGCACCCCATTATTGATGGCTCCACATGTGCCCAGATGATACTGCTGTCTCTCAGGCCTCTCGACCTGTGACAGGGACCCGTCTCTTATCCATCAAACTCAGAGAGGGCAGAAGCCCCGGCTACTATGGCCCCTCCGATGTCACACAGACCAGTCCCAGCAAATACCTTGGCTACATCAACAGGTTAGCGATGGACAGCTGGTACCAACTAAACTGAGTGTGGGTACTGATGTCTGACCTACCAGCAGAAAAACAGACCCTAGGAAGAGGATAGTCATCCTAGAAGACTCCAACTTGACTTGGGGGTAGGATGGGGGCAGCCATGCCCAGTAACAGTTGAGTGGGAGGTAACCAGAGTACTCAGAACAACATAATGGCCTGGGAAGGGACAGGGACCTGGGAAAACAGAACCACATAAACCCTGGGACTGGGAGCTAGAGCCACAACACAAAGAGGGCTCAAGAGCACAGCTGACCAGTGCATATGCAGAGGGCAGCTCACCTGCGTCAGGAAATGCTCATCATCTTCCTCTTCCTCCTCTTCCTCTGGGTCTTCGTCCTGAATAGTAGGAGACACTCGGGAGGCCTGTAGGGCTGAGAGGAAGATTGCTTAGGGCCAGGGGTACCTGGCTGGCAAGCAGGATGGGGCTCCCGGCTACTCCCATACTTCAGACCCAGGTCCAGTCTCAGCTCCATGATCCCCCAGCCTACTCCTTCCCCCAGCAGCAGTGGGGTCCTTGTTCTTACCTTCTCCTTGAAGAGCTGGCGACTTCACATCACCACCATTGCTAAGCTGCTCCTGGGTCCCCAAGCTCAGGCTCTGCTCCTTGGCCAGCACCTCCTCCACACTGTCGGCATCGGCATCGGCAGTGTCCTCTGAGCTGGCCTCCACCTCCACCTCCTGTACCTGTGTGGCCACTTCCTCCTCTTCCACCACTGCCTCTTCTGCCTGTCCCACCTCTGCCTCCTCTCTCCCCTTCTCATCCTCATCCTCCTCTCCAGGGTCTGCATCGCATTCTGACCCATCTTCGGCAGGCTCCAGGTGGGTAGCTGGGGATTCTGGAGTCGTCTGGAGGGCAGCCATCGTCCCTAGGAGAGCGCCTCCGTGCGGCCTGAAACACAGAGGCACTTCGCAGGGGAGGCCACAAGGGCTGAGGGAGGACCATGTTCTGTCTGTTATCTCAGGCTGTGCAACTGACAGGTGGTTTACCCAGAGAGACCACCCAACGGGCTCCTCCCCACGATCCTCTGGGGCATAGCTTCTGCTCTCTCACCAGCAGCCATGTGTCTAGTGTGAGCAGCCACCTGTTCGTGGGTAAGTCACCCATGATCCCAACCCATCGATCCTCAAGGACCAGGAGAAGCATGGAGTGCAGCCAACAGAGCCCCAGCGATCCATGTTTACTGATGGGTGACTGTAACCTACAAGGGGTAGCCCGTCCCACACAGAAAGCAACCACAAGCAGCTTACCCTGCCCTCAGCATACATGAGCCAGCTCAGGCCCACACACTGTCGGACCACTGGCACCTACGCGGCTGGAGGTGGCTGGGTGTGTGGCGCAGGGCTGGAAAAGTGTCTTTGTTTCGTCTCTTCAGGGGAAAGGAGAGAGTGCCCATCAGTCAACGAGCTCTCAGGCCCCCTCCTGTGAGTCAAAGGAGAGACAGGGCCATGAGCAGGCATCACTCCGCTACCTACCTATCTTTATCTGACCCCAGGGGTGTTGTGAAAAATCTCAGCCAGTCAGGGAGGCAGAGTCCAGCTCATCACTAGGCCAGCACAGGTGACATGGCACTCCTTCAAGTGCAAGGGTCAGAGACTAAGAATGGTTGACATGTCAACACCTCAGAGGCTCACAGGGTCCTACTCCCCCAGCGATGCCACAGACTTAGTCCAGCTGTACCTGGCCTGGAGCCTAGAGCCACGGACTTAAGGGGATGGCATCAGGGATCCTACAGCCACTAATCTAGCCTATGTCTACAAAGAACCAGCCCAGTGAATCTCAAGGGCTGGGCAGTTATGTTTTCTTTTTTATTATATTGTATTTATTTGTGGAGTAGAGGTGCATGTCATGGCAAATGGAGGTTGGGGGGCAACTTGAAGGAGTCAGTTCTCTTTCCACCCCATTGGGTCTCGGGGATCAAATTCAGGCCATCAGGCTTGGCAGCGGGTGCCGTTAGCTGTGGTTTTCACCAATTCATTCCTATGGCTCTTTCCGCCATCATGTCACTCCTGCGCTGTAAGTATCTCAAATCTGAATGGGAACATTTTCAAAAGCAGGGCAGGCCACCCCAGCATGCTGAATTCCAAAAAGATCCTGAAATGCCAGGCCACACCAGACACTGGAGCCACCTCAGTGGACAGCATCGCCCCAGGATGCTTAAAACCAGACTGTGACAGGTAAAGATGCCCAGGGCCATGAGAACAGTCAGAACACTGTACCTGGTATTCCCAGGGACACACCTGAGCAACCTGCTCAGGCCAGGCTCACCTATATCCCATCACCTTTCTGTTCAGACATCTGCTTTCAAACCTATGCTCTGGGGGCTGGAGAGCTGGCTCAGCAGTTAGAAGCACTGGTTGCTCTTCTAGAGGACCTGGGTTCAATTCCCAGAATCCACATGGTAGCTCAAAATCATCTGATTCCAGGGGATCCTAGGCCCTTTGCTGCCCCTCTGTGGACACCAGACATACGGGTAGTACACAAGACATACAAGGAGGCAAAACACTTACACACGTAAAATTAAAAAGGGGTTTTAATTAAAAACTACACTTTAGTACTGGGAAGGTAGCTCAGTCTGTAATGTGCTTGCTTTGCATGAATGAAAACCAGAGTTTGCTCTCCTGAATGCAAAAGCTGGGCATGACAGTGCATGCCTATAATCCTAGCACTGTGGAGACAGGGACTGGAGGTTCCATGGGACTCACTGACAAGCCAATGTGGCCAACTCAGTGAGCTCCAGAGGGCCCTCAAAAAAAAAAAAAAAAAAAAAAAAAAAAAAGGTGGACAGCAATTGAAGACACCTAGCATGACTTCTGGCCTCCACATACATTCATACACACCTGCACACACGTAAACATGGACACACTCCACACACTACAAAAGTAAACAAATGAGCAGTCAAAAACAAAACAAAAAGAATCCCATTCTTTAGCAGCTAGAACTCTCTGAGCATCCCTGCCAGTTCCAACCCCCCAAATCCAAGGGCTGGGACTCCTGACATCCACAGTCCCCTCTGTTGTGACTGTCTGTTCCCCCAGCACTGTCTCAAACTAGATTCCGAAGCACAGCATCAAAGATTGAAGCCACAAAACTAGGTCTGAGAGAACCACCTGAGCCCTCCGGGACTCTTTGATGTTGGAGGATACCTGAAGGGTAAACACACACACACACACACACACACACACACACACACACGCCTTGTGCTATCCTGGCCAGCACTCAGGGTCACCGAGAACACTCAGGGAGAGATTTCCAACCACCACCCACCTCAGACCTACTAGAGAAGGACTTTGCTTACTCAGGCCTAAGGCTGTCGATTCAAGCTGAGCCCAGACACTCACAAATCTAACTCCTGTCTGGTCACCACCTTGGGCAGCAACCTCAGACTTCCTCAGGCCAGACTGTTGTCTGTAAGGATCCAAGGAAAGAAGAAAGCTGAGGCTGGGGAGTCAATTGAGTTAGTCAAAGTGCTCGGCGACACAAGCAGCTGTGGGGGGTGGGGGGAGGCTGAGTACAGCGCTGTCTATCTATAAACCCAGCCCTGGGCAGTGCTGGCCAGGAAACCAGAACTGGTAAGCCCCAGGTTCAGAGAGACACTGCCTCAAATAATATGGTGGAAAGTGACTATCCCAACCTCTGTCATCCATATGCACACTTGTGTATAAGTGTGCACAGAAGCACACACAAAACTGTGTACATACACTATACACAAGGAGGAGGAGGAGAAGGAGGAGGAGGAGGAGGAGGAGGAGGAGGAGGAGGAGGCAGCCCATCTTGGCTACTTCTCTTCCCAGGCAGCATCCACATTTTCTTTACTGAAGAGTAGTCAACAGAAGGATGATGAAGAGTCTGCATTTTCTTCCCCACCCCCCCCCACCCCTATGCCAGACACACAGTAGTCATTTCGGTACTTACTGAAGACATGGCCCGAAGGTCTGTAGTTAATGGCATGGACATCAGTTTGTTTTCCGTGGTTGTTTTTTCAAATCGGTGTCAGGGCTCAACTGTCAGACTCCACAACAGGCCAACCACAGGCTGAGGGAAGGGTACATCAAACTAAAATCCACCCCAGAAGCAGTGGAGAGCCTCTGCCTCCAAAGAGGACAGTGGGTAAAATCAAATCCATGCATTAGCCTGGTGATGGTTACTGTTGCACACTTGACAGGATCTGGAACCACAGAAGAGAGACCCATCTGGGATGTCTGTAAGGGAGTTTCTAGGTCAGGTTCATCAGGATGGGAAGAACCTCTCTGAATGTGGGTGGCACTATCCCCTGAGCCAGGGTCTTGGACTGAATAAAAAGGAGCCAGCAAGCTGAGCACCAGCATCCATCACTCTGCTTCCTGATTGTGGATACAATATGACCAGCTGCCTCAAGTATTGGCCGCTGTGTCATTCCCATCATGATGGTCTGTACCTTTAAACTGTGAGCCTAAGCAAAAGCTTCCTCACTTAAGTTGCTTCTTGTCAGGCCAGAGCAAGGAGAAATAAACGATTAAAAGCCTCTAAGAGCCAGGTGGTGGTGGTGCACGGCTTTAATCCCAGCACTTGGGAGACAGAGCCAGGCGGATCTGTGAATTCAAGGCCAGCCTGGTCTACAGAGCGAGATCCAGGACAGGCACCAAAACTACACAGAGAAACCCTGTCATGAAAAACAAAACAAAACAAAAGCCTCTAAGGTTACCAAATGGTGGTGGTGGTGCACACTTTCAATCCCAGAACTTGGGAGGCAGAGGCAGGCAAATCTCTGTGAGTTTGAGGTCAGCCTGGTCTATAGAGCAAGTTCCAGGACAGCCAGGGCTACACAGAGAAACTGTCTCGAAAAACAAAAAACTACAACAATAACAACAAATCCTCCAAAGTTAGCAGTCCATGGGAAGACAGGGCAGAAGCCAAGAAAAAAAGCCAATGCTCCAGGTGCCCTGACCCAGGATTCAGAACAAAAGTTCCGAAAACCAGTCTGATCAGGGGTAGGTCAGTTCATATTCTTACAACTCGGGCCCTAGGGGCTCCCCGCCTCCTTGGAAATTTCCCCCCAACACCTCCCCTCCCCTCCAGTCAATC
Organism: Peromyscus attwateri; assembly: GCA_902168425.1. Classification (NCBI taxonomy): domain Eukaryota; kingdom Metazoa; phylum Chordata; class Mammalia; order Rodentia; family Cricetidae; genus Peromyscus; species Peromyscus attwateri. The sequence continues at coordinate 937 of CABHPP010139399.1, read as the reverse complement.
AGTCCCTAGAAAGCCTTTCTCCTCACTTCCCCTTGACCTCCCATCCTAGACCAGAATGAAGAGTCAAGTTCATGACTTCATCATGCAAAACCCCTGGGTCACTCCAACCCTTAGGGCAATAGTGCTCCAGATACAGAATGGGATGGGGCCCTGTCCATAAAAAGGGGATGTGCAAAGACACATGGTAAAGTTTGAAAAGTTAGGAACTCCAGAGAAGTCCTAAATCCAGAGGAACCCACGCGAAGGAACATATTTGTGTGTTCGTGCACATTTCTAGTGACCTTCATTCCTGCTCAGTGGCCCCCACTGACTTCAAGACCCTTCAGGACTTTTTGTCCAGGATGTCTTTCCCTGTTCACTACAATCCTCTCCATCTGCCGAGTTTCCGTAGCCCCTACTCTCCAGGGTTGCTCCTGGAAGCCATCCAAGACCCCCCAGATCAGGCTCCTAGCTAGCCCTCCAAGACAGGCCAGTAGCTACTGAACTAAAAACAAAGTGCCAATGCCACCCACTGAGGCTGAGCAGGTGAGCTGATCCACGATGGTTCTGCATCTCCTCTTTCCCTCCTTGTGTCCACATGAGGCACCCTAGATTCCAACAACCCGAGGGATGAGTTCCCGCACCCACATCAGGGGCAACAGACTTAGCAGATAGGAACCCAGTCAGCCTCCATTTGCAAACAAGACAAATTGGACCGCGGCCCCCCAATGTCACAAAGCCAGCTTTAGGGCTCCAACACAGGGTGCTTCCCTCCTCTCCCTCCCTCTAGAGCGGTTACCTAGAATCCATCTCATGCCTGGGCAGGAGTGGTGACAGCCCTCCTTGGAAGGTGTCTCCGGGGAGTGGGGGCGGTCCCCGCCCAGCTCCCGCCCCTGAGCTGAAAGGAGGCGGCGCTGGCACCTTCCAAAGGTGCAATGTATGTCGTCTCCGGCCCGCC
>CABHPP010139398.1:0-49590 GCA_902168425.1 Peromyscus attwateri | reverse complement strand
CAAATGCCTGTATGCCTCTTAAACAGATCAAGCCAATCAACTGTCTCACCCATTCAAAGGGCCTGATCCAGTTGGGGGCCCCTCAGCCATTGGTTCACAGTTCATGTGTTTCTATTCGTTTGGCCATTTGTCCCTGTATTCCATCCATCCCTGGTCCCAACAGCTCTTGATCACATAAACCCTCCTCCTTCTTGCCTATTGGACTCCCGGAGCTCCACCCAGGGCCTGACCGTGGATATCTGCATCTAGTTCCCTCTGTTACTGGATGGGGTTTCTAGCACGACAATTAGGGTGTTTGGCCATCTTATCACCAGGGTAGGTCAAATCGGGCTATTTCTCGACTATTGCCAGCAGTTTATTGTGGGGGCATCTTTATGGATTTCTGTGGGCCTCTCCAGCACTTTGCTTCTTCCTATTCTCATGTGGTCTTCATTTATCATGAACATTCCTTATGTTCCCTCTCTGTTCTTGATCCAGTTGGGATCTCCTGCTTCCCCAAGTTCTCTTTCTCTCGCCCCTCACCCCTCATTACGTCCAGATTGTTCATGTAGATCTCATCCATTTCTCTGTCATTGGGCAATCCCCGTGTCTTTCTTGGGGTCCTATTATCCAGGTAGCCTCCCTGGTGTTGTGAGTAGCTGTCCAGTCATCCTTGTTCCACAGCTAGTATTCTCCTAAGAGTGGGTACATACCATGTTTGTCTTTGTGAGTCTGGGTTACCTCACTCAGGAGGATTTTTTCTAGATCCCTCCATTTGCCTGCAAACCTCATGATGTCATTGTTTTTCTCTGCTGAGTAGTATTCCATTGTATATATGTACCACAGTTTGTTTATCCATTCTTCGGTTGAAGGGCATCTAGGTTGTTTCCAGGTTCTGGCTATTACAAATAATGCTGATATGAACATAGCTGAGCAAGTGCCCTTGTGGTATGATTGAGCATTCCTTGGGTATATGCCCAAGAGTGGTATAGCTGGATCTTGGGGGAGATTGATTCCCAATTTTCTAAGATAGCGCCATATTGATTTCCACAGTGGCTGTACCAGCTTGCATTCCCACCAGCAGTGTAGGAGAGTTCCCCTAGCTCCACATCCTCTCCAGCACAAGGTGTCCTCAGTGTTTTTGATCTTAGCCAATCTGACTGGCGTAAGGTGGTATCTCAGAGTTGTTTTGATTTGCATTTCCCTAATGATTAGGGATGTTGAGCAATTCCTTAAATGTCTTTCAGCCATTTGTGTTTCCTCTGCTGAGAATTCTCTGTTTAGTTCTATTGCCCATTTCTTAATTGGACTGTTGGGAATTTTGATGTTTAATTTCTTGAGTTCTTTATATATTCTGGATATCAGTCCTCTGTCAGATGTGGGGTTGGTGAAGATCTTTTCCCATTCTGTGGGCTGTCGCTTTGCCTTGTTGACCGTATCCTTTGCTCTACAAAAGCTTTTCAGTTTCAAGAGGTCCCATTGATTGATTGTTTGTCTCAGTGTCTGAGCTACTGGTGTTATACCTAGGAAGCGATCTCCTATGCCAATGTGTTCAAGACTACTTCCTACTTTCTCTTCTAGCAGATTCAGAGTAGCTGGATTTATGTTGAGGTCTTTGATCCACTTGGACTTAAGTTTTGTGCATGGTGATAAATATGGATCTATTTGCAGCCTTCTGCATGTTGATATCCAGTTATGCCAGCACCATTTGTTGAAGATGCTTTCTTTTTTCCATTGTATGCTTTTGGCTTCTTTGTCAAAAATTATATGTTCATAGGTGTGCGGATTAATGTCAGGGTCTTCAATTCAATTCCATTGGTCCACAAGTCGGTTTTTATGCCAGTACCAGGCTGTTTTTATTACTGTAGCTCTATAGTAGAGCTTGAAGTCAGGGATCGTGATGCCTCCAGAGGTTGTTTTATTGTACAGGATTCTTTTGGCTATCCTGGGTTTTTTGTTTTTCCATATGAAGTTGAGTATTATTCTTTCCAGGTCTGTGAAGAATTGTGTTGGTATTTTGATGGGGATTGCGTTGAATCTGTAGATAGCTTTTGGTAAAATTGCCATTTTTACTATGTTAGTCCTGCCTATCCATGAGCACGGGAGATCTTTCCATTTTCTGACATCTTCTTCAATTTCTTTTTTCAGGGACTTGAAGTTCTTGTCATATAGGTCCTTCACTTGCTTGGTTAATGTTATCCCAAGGTATTTTATGTCATTTGTGACTATTGTAAAGGGTGATGTATCTCTGATTTCCTTCTCAGCCTGTTTGTCAGTTGTATATAGGAGGGCTACTGATTTTTTTGAGTTGATCTTGTATCCTGCTATGTTGCTGAAGGTGTTTATAAGCTGTATCAGTTCCTTGGTTGAATCTTTGGGGTCACTCAAGTATACTATCATGTCATCTGCAAATAGGGAAAGCTTGACTTCTTCCTTTCCCATTTGTATCCCCTTAATCTCCTTATGCTGTCTTATTGCTCTGGCTAGAACTTCAAGTACTATATTGAATAAGTATGGGGAGAGCGGACAGCCTTGCCTCGTTCCTGATTTTAGTGGAATTGCTTTGAGTTTCTCTCCATTTAGTTTGATGTTGGCTGTTGGCTTGCTGTAAATTGCCTTTATTATGTTGAGGTATGCTCCCTGTATTCCTGATCGCTCCAAGACCTTTATCATGAAGGGGTGTTGGATTTTGTCAAATGCCTTTTCTGCATCTAGTGAGATGATCATGTGGTTTTTTTCTTTCAGTTTGTTTATATGGTGTATTACATTGACGGACTTTCGTATGTTGAACCACCCTTGCATCCCTGGGATGAAGCCTACTTGATCATGGTGGATAATTGTTTTGATGTGTTCTTGGAGTCTGTTTGCCAGGATATACATACTTTTTAATATCCCATACTTTTCTAAGTCACCCCTCACACTCTAAGTCCTCTAAGGAACTCCAATAAGCTCACTGGTTCACAAAGCAAGGCTTTAATGGGGTTATGTCTCTTGTCTGTTATATATGACCTATCTGGAATGAAAAGACATTTATTCATGTCTCTCCAGAAACACACCCACACCCCCCCCACACACACACACTAGAAATGAAGGAGCAATTACTTTGTAAAGAAGACAAGTGTCATGTATTAATTTATATGCCAGGAACATTTCATTGGAATAAGAAAGGATTATGGAGGGTGAAATACAAAATACATTTGTAAATGAATTACATTGCCACAGGATAAATGTTAGAAAAATAAAACTAAAAAGAAAAAGTACATTTGAACTGAGTCATGTTCCAGTCATGGAAGTGGCATGATCAGTTAAACATCATGTTAGAAAAATACTGTTATAAATACACCTCTTCCCTAAACCTGTCCACCAATTAGAAGAGAAAGAAGCTTTGTTTTTAGTTCAATTAGCATTGAGCCTACAGTTTAATGACCATTGTAAGTGTCTGGCAAGGGACTGAAAACAATGAATTGGAACTGTGAGATTTCCAGAAAGACATAAACTGGTAATATGTTTTCATGATAAATACCCAGTCTTCAAGTAAGAGGACTTGACAATACTATTTGCTACATACGGTTCTTTCTAAATTTACTTGGTAATTAGTGGCCATCTGTGTTAGCTAATTGGTTTCTCTAAGAACTTAAACTGCTCATATTTTTATATCAGCAAATAGTTTTTAATGAGGTCTCACAATTACTTTAGTTCTGAACCTAGCCTCAAAGTAATATTATTTTTCAGATATTCTAAGGACATAGAGAATGGTATTCTAGTACTATTATGAACTCTAGGCTCTTATTTCACTATTGAAATACAGATACACATTTCAAAGAAACATAAAAACAATTCCAAGTTTTTAAAATCAATGTTTTAAGAAAAGAAAGGGGGAATGAAAACCCTTCTTTCATTTGTAACAAGGGAAGTTAATATGTATATTTATTTAGAGTCCTTTCTATTTCTTGATGGGTACTCTATTTTTGTTGATAAAAATGTATACATTTCAAGGATTTTCCTCCATATTCTTGTGTCAATATTATAGTCATTACTCTTCTGTGCATTTTGAAATAAAGCATATTTAGTATATGATATACTACTTCAGCTTTTCCAAATATTCCTGGAATTGTTTAGACTATTACAGGTCTTTATGATTTCACTATTAAATTAATAAATGCTCATCAATTTATCCACAAACTGAATATTTGTGTTTTATTGGATTTACATTGAAACCATTATAAATTTGCAAAATTCAGCTAACCCAACAACTTAAGGTACCCAATAATAAATAGGGCATAATTTCATTTATCTGTATTAATTTCTAACAATAAGGATTAATTTTCTTTCATGTATCTTCCATACTCCCAGTGATATATTTTTTGAGGGCTAAAGTAAATGACATCTCTGTTCCATTTACATTTGTCTGTTGGTCTTAGGTGGGGTTCAATTATTCTGGACTTTGGTGTCTAAGTATTCCTAATTAGTTCATTGTTCTAAAAGTTTCTTGAGAATCTCTAGATCCGTATTTGTGTTATCTGTGAATAAAGATAAATTTTTTCTCTCTATTAATTGTGTCAACTCTAAGTTCTCCTTCTCCTTTTCTCACAAGAGCCAGGAGTTGAAGACCAACACAAACAAACAAAGCCCTTTCACATGGGCAGAGGTGACCAGTCAGTCATTTTATTCTCATGTATAGTCCTTGCACTGAAAATTCCATGACAGTGAGTATCACCTTACCAAGGAGGTACACCTGCTGTAAATATACCCATATCTGCAACATGTTCTTTCCCTTTCTATCTCTTAATATACATATGTTTACCATGTTGTGAACAGATTACTTTAGTCAGTTTCATCATTCTAGAAAAAAGTTCCACTAATTTACCCCTTCTAAGGAAGGTCTCATATTTCTACTTATTTAAACTGAATAAGATATTTTGGAATCAACAATTTCTATGCTTAATCCAGTGTTTTTATCTCATGTGTGAGAACTAGAAGACAACTTAGAAGTTACTCTCCAAATTTATAAAAGATAAATGTATGATATTTGCTATTATTTTTATTTCAAGTACAGTTTTCATATATATATATATATAATTACCTTTAATCTAATTATAATATATATTATGAATTAGCAATTAGTTAAACCCATTTTTACAAAGCAGGAAATAAACTCAAAAGGAGAAAATAAACAGTCAATCATCTATAGCCTTATTTTAGGTAATTAGTAGAAACAATTCTTGAGAGAAGGTAATTTTTATAAATAATTGTTATTACTATTGATTGTGGTGGTGCATGATGGTAGAATATGCTGAAGTGGTGCAACAAGAAGATCACAGGTTCAAGGCCAGCCTGGGCTACAATTTTAAAAGACAGTTAGCTTACTAGGTAAGAGTGCTTGCCATGGAAATCTGAAGAACTGAGTTAGCTTTCTGAACAATAGAGTGGGAAGAGTGAGTCCACTCCTGAAAGGTATCCTTTGTGGTGATATTTTGTTTGTGCTCTCACAAATAAAACTTGCCTGGAGATCAGAGTGTGGAGGTAGCCATTAGAGGCCAGGCAGTGGTGGTACACACCTTTAATCTCAGAACTTGAGATCTTCTGCCTTTGATCCCAGTACATGGGAAGCACATACCTTTAATCCCAGCACTTTGATTCTCATGCCTTTGAACCTAGTACTTGGGAGGAGGAAATAAGAAGTGATACAGCTGGTCAGAGTGAGGAAGTGGTGAGATGGTGTGAAGACAGGAGCTTGGCCCTACTATGCTGAGAATTCAGTAGAGGTAAGACATAGCTGTGGCTGACTCCAGGTTTTTATTATAAAGACCAATTAGAATTTGTGCTACATCTAATGTTCAACTTGTGAAAAATTACAAAATCACAAAATCACAAAAAATCCAGAGCTGCATGCAGCCTGAGTCACTACCCCACTGACTAAGTTTCTGTTGCAGCCTATCTGCAGCAAACTCCCTAGGCTTTGGGCTCCTAAAACTGCAGCAGTTGTATGCTTTCACATGTTGCCCATGCAGACAGCTGGTTCTTTAGCTTCTTCTCTCTTGGTAGGCTCTGGGCTCCCCCTGGAACCTTTACTCAGGCTGCTGCCACACTATGTAACTCAGGTTTCTATTGTTCTATGCAGAACAATCAGTCTCACACTTCACCATCATCTGAAACATCATCTGCAGATTTAGTGAGAAAACTGGGAATTCCAAAATAGAGATTAGTTAAAAGAGAGAGTTCCTTCCCACGTTAAAAAATGGGAAACATTATTATAATGGAGAGAGTTAGGTCTTGGTATGATAATAAGTTGGACAGTTTGAAAATGGAGCAATTAAATGGGAGAATAATTAATTCACATATGATTTACAAAATGTCAATTATAATTATGATCTGTTTTATTATTTTTGATTTATCACTAAAAAAGCTGCTTAATATGAGTGTCAAGTTCATAGTTTTAGAAAAACTTATCAAAATAGAACATAGAGATATTCAAATCCAGACAGAGGAATTTAAAAGAGAACCAAACCCTGTGTCTTTCTTGGGGTCCTGTTTTCTAGGTAGCCTCCCTGGAGTTGTGAGTAGCACTCTAGTCATCTTTGTTTTACATCTAGTATCCTCCTATGAGTGAGTACATACCATGTTTGTCTTTCTGAGTCTGGGTTACCTCACTCAGGAGGATTTTTTCTAGATCCATCCATTTCTAGATCCATCCATTTGCTGCAAACCTCATGATGTCATTGTTTTTCTCTGCTAAGTAGTATTCCATTGTGTATATGTACCACATTTTATTTATCCATTCTTCAGTTGAAGGACATCTAGGTTGTTTCTAGGTTCTGGCTATTACAAACAATGCTGATATGAACATAGCTGAGCAAGTGCCCTTATGGTATGATTGAGCATTCCTTGGGTATATGCCCAAGAGTGGTATAGCTGGGTCTTGGGGGAGATTGATTCCCAATTTTCTAAGAAAGCGCCATATTGATTTCCAAAGTGGTTGTACAAGCTTGCCTTCCCACCAGCAGTGGAGGAGTGTTCCCCTTGCTCCACATCCTCTCCAGCATAAGCTGTCTTCAGTGTTTTTGATCTTAGCCATTCTGATAGGTGTAAGGTGGTATTTCATAGTCGTTTTGATTTGCATTTCCCTGATGATTAGGGATATTGAGCAATTCCTTAAATGTCTTTCAGCCATTTGAACTTCCTCTTTTGAGAATTCTCTGTTTAGTTCTATAGCCCATTTCTTAATTGGACTGTTGGGCATTGTGATGTCTAATTTCTTGAGTTCTTTATATATTCTGGATATCAGTCCTCTGTCAGATGTGGGGTTGGTAAAGACCTTTTCCCACTCTGTAGGCTGTCACTTTGCCTTGTTGAATGCATCCTTTGCTCTACAAAAGCTTCTCATTTTCAAGAGGTCCCATTGATTGTTTCTCTCAGTGTCTGTGCTACTGGTGTTATATTTAGGAAGTGATCTCCTATGCCAATGCATTCAAGACTACTTCCTACTTTCTTTTCTATCAGGTTCAGAGTAGCTGGATTTATGTTGAGGTCTTTGATCCACTTGGACTTAAGTTTTGTGCATGGTGACAGATATGGATCTATTTGCAGCCTTCTACACATTGATATCCAGTTATGCCAGCACCATTTGTTGAAGATGCTTTCTTTTTTCCATTGTACAGTTTCCCCAAGAAAGACACAGGGATTTCCCAATGACAAAGAAATGGATGAGATCTACATGAACAACTTGGACATGAGTGGGGGTAATGAAGGGCAAGGGTCGAGGGAAAGAGAGTTGACAGGAGCAGGAGATCCCAGCTGGATCAAGAACAGAGAGGGAGAACAAGGAATAAGAGGCCATGATAAATGACGACCACATGAGAATAGGAAGACACAAAGTGCTAGAGAGGTCCACAGAAATCCACAAAGATACCTCCACAATAGACTACTGGCAATGGTTGAGAGACAGCCCGAATTTACCTACCCTGATGATAGGATGGCCAAACACCCTAATTGTCATGCTAGAAACCTCATCCAATGACTGAGGGAACTAGATGCAGAGATCCATGGCCAGGCCCCAGGTGGAGCTCCAGGAGTCCATTTGGTGAGAAAGATGAGGTTTTGTATGAGTGAGAATTGTTGAGACTAAGATTAGAAAAAGCACAGGGACAAAAAGCCAAATCAATAGAAACACATGAACTATGAACCAATAGCTGAGGAGCTCCCAACTGGATCAGGCCCGCTGGATAAGTGAGACAGTTGATTAGCTTGATCTGTTTGGGAGGCATCCAGGCAGTGGGACCAGGACCTGTTCTCAGTGCATGAGCTGGCTGTTTGGAACCTGGGGCTTATACAGGGATACTTGGCTCAGCCTGGGAGGAGGGGACTGGACCTGCCTGGACTGAAACTACCAGGTTGAACTCAATCCCCAGGGGAGTCTTTGCCCTGGAGGAGATGGGAATGGGGTGTGGGCTGGAGGGAAGGTGGGGGGGTGGGAGGGGGGAGAACAAGAGAATCCATGGCTGATATGTAAAATTAAATTAAATTATAAAATAAAATAAAAATAAAAAATAAAAAAATTAAAGAGAACCAAACTCAGCATTGCATTATAAGGTTACAGAGAAACAGCCTAAGGTTTTCAAACAGCCAACCATAATTTATCCAGTAACCTTACAGGAATAGCCAAATGATAGATACCCCAAGGTTATGTAAGAGCTGAATGAATTCCTGTGCAATTTTAGGTTTGAAAAGATCCAAGGAAGTGGTAGTCTCATATGGCATGCATTCACCATTTGTGAAGCAGATGTTAAACTCATGGTCAACATGTAATAGAATTATCCCTCAAGACTGGAGATACATGGTTACAGCAATCTTGGAGGCTGGTCCTCAATTACAGTGGAGGACCTAGTGGAAAGTTGGGGCTAAGACCATTAAACAATGAAGTAGGACTAGAGATATGAAATCTCCTAAGACCAACTTCTTGGAGAGGGTGATTATGCTAATGTAGAAAGGCAAGTTCTATATCATGGCCACACCCTGCCTTTATGCTGCCCAGGAGCTTTGAATGCTTGGGACAGAATTGAAGAAGTAGGAAAAAAATTGAGTCATTTATTAAAGTTCTACTGGGCCCAAAAGAAAGCTTCACTGATTTCTTACAAAGATTGACTTCAGCAGTAAATAGAATGATACTAAATTCAGAATATACAAAAATAATAGTTGAAGCTCTGGCTTCTGAAAATGCTAATGCACAATCCAAAATGGTAATTAGGCCATTAAAGGCAAGATCAGCACCCTTAGAGGAATGAATCCAAGATACAGTCAATATTTAATCTCATAACCATGAAGATATTTGGATAGGATAGGTGATTTCCAGAGTTTTAAAGAAAAATCAAAATGTCAAATGTTTCAGTTGTGGTAAACAAGGTCACCTAAGAAGGGATTATGAACAGAACTTAAGTAGAAACAATGTTTTTTCTACCAAGAATCCCAAAAGAATATCCCTCCCTTCTGGAGTATACAGATGTGGCAAAGACAGATTTGGACTAATGAATATAGATCAACAAGGGATAATTTAGATAACCCTTTGCCATTGGGAAACTCCCTGAGGCACCCTGCACAGGCCCCCATGTCAAATTCATTTCAGTTGTTTCCTGTTATCATGGAGGAAACTCCTTCCCAGAGTAATTAAAGAACCACATACCAATTGCAAGAAAGCACACTGCTCTGAATGGTAAGAGGGAACAAAAAATTCAGGAGAAGCAATAAAGCAAATGTTTTGGCAAACTTCTATAAATGAATAAAGACCAAAATTAAAAATGCAAATAAACTACATCATCGAAGGTCGTCTAGACACAGTTGCAGATGTAACAATAATTGCAACAGAACCTTGGCATCTAAATTGACCTCTTCAGGAGGTAAATATTCAGCTTTTAGGATTGGGAATGTTATCTTAGGTAAAACATAGTGTGAGATGGATTGAATGTATAGGGCCAGAAAACAGAGAGGAAAATTAAAGCCATATGTGCCCAATAGAGCAATGAACTTATGGGGACATGATTTGTTACAGCAATGGAACAACCAGAGTAACATTCCTCCAGTCTCAGAAACAAACCTTAAATTAGTGTATATGTTTCAGGAAAAAAATGTTAGAAGGTATTATAAAGAACAGTCATTGACCATTCAGGGCATACAAGAACAGGGCAAACCAGCTGATGATCTTTAAAAGGCACCAATAACTCTGCCTTTAAATTGTTGATGAACAAACCTGTATGGATTGAGCAATGGCTGTTAACATCAGAGAAACTGCAGGCCTTAGAACAGCTGGTCCAGGAGCACCTAAAACTCAGCATATTTAAGAATCAACCAGCCTTTGGAATTTTCTTGCTTTTGTTATTAAAGAGAAATCTGGAAATTGGAGAATGGTTACATATATGAGCTGTTAATAAGGTGATTCAGCCAATGGGCCCTCTATAGTCTGGAATTCCTTTGCCTTCTTTCTTACCTAAAGGATGGCCTTGTATAGTTATTGATTTAAAAGAATTTTTCTTCACTATACCTTTACAAGAAAAAGACAGAGAAAAATTTGCCTTCATGATGCCTACTTATAATAATTCTCAGCATATTAAGAGATATCAGTGGAAGGCTCTCCCAAAGGGAATGTTAAATAGCCTGACTCTGTGCCAATAATTTGTAAGTCAGCCATTGAAAATGATACATAAACAATTTCCTCAATGTATAATTTTCCATTACATGGATGTTATTTTACTAGCTCATTCAAATTTAGATACTTTAAGGAAAAGGTTTGAAGAAGTAAAAAACAAATTGCCTTGTTGGGGATTACAAATTGCTCCTTAAAAAATATGAAGGGGAGATTATATTAATTATTTAGAATATAAAATAGGTCTACAAAAAATTAGACCCAGAAAGGTACTAATTAGAGAGATTGTAGATTCTTAATGACTTTCAAAGATTGCTAGGAGACATTTCCAATCTATGGCCTATTATTAGAGTAAAAAATCAAGAACTCATTAATTTGTTCAAAACCTTAAATGGTGACAACTTAATTAATCCAAGAAAAGTATCAGCTGAAGCTGTGAGAAAACTGGCTTTGGTGGAAAAAAAAATTACAGGATGCACATGAGGATCATTTGGTTTCAGAACTTGATTGCATTCTGGTTATTCTACACTCTATGCATTTTCCTACAAAAATATTAATGCAGAGGGAATTAATATTATTGTAGAATGGATCTATTAACACATAAACAGAGTAATAAATTAAAAACTTATGTGAAAAAGGTTTCTGAGTTCATCCTAAAAGGAAAATTGAGACTTTAACTAATGATAAATTTGACAAATTAATAAGGGCAGAAAGTGAACCTTGGTGAAGACCTTGCAGTAATTATTTGGGAGAGGTTAACAACAAATATTCCAAAAGCAAGATAATTCAATGTATAAAGAGAACTAACTGGATTCTTCCTCACATTGTACACAGAACACCTATTTCTAGAACCTCTACATTTTATACTGATGAAAACAATAAAGAAAGGCAGGTTACAAATAAAAAAAATGTGGTGATTTTTTAAAATAATTTAATTATTTTTATTTTATGTGCATTGCTGTTTTGTCTGTATGTATGTCTGTATGAGGATGTCAGATCTTGGAGTTAAAGACAGTTGTGAGCTGCCATGTGGATGCTGGGTGTTGAACCTGGGTCCTCTGGAAGAGCAGTCAGTGCTCTTATCCACTGAGCCATCTCACCAGCCTGTGGTGATATTTTAATTGTGCATCCTAATAAACTTATATGGGAGTGAGAGGACAAAGCCAGCCACTATATTAAACATAGAGGCCAGGTAGTGGTAACACACACTTTAATCCTAGCGTTCAGGAGGCAGAGATCCATCTGGATCTCTGTGAATTCAAGGCCATGCTGGGAACAGAATCAGGCACGGTGGCACATGCCTTTAATCCCAGCACTAACCACAGAGATCTGGAGGTCTGTACAGACAGACAAGAATTCATCTTACTAAAAAAATTAAGTGAAATGGCTCACAGCCCTTATGATTCTGCTCAAAGTTCAGAATTATATACTATTCTGATGGTATTAACGGATTTTACAGAACTTCCTAACATAGTTTCTGACTCTCAGTATGCAGAAAGAGTTGTTTTACACACTGATAGTGCTGAAGTTTTTCTTGAGTCAGAATTAGCTTTGTTATTTATTTAGTTACAAGAAATAATCAGGAATAGGCATCACCCCTTATACATATCACAAATATGATACCATACAGGTCTGCCAGACCCTCTAGCACAAGGTAAAGAAGAAATTCAACCACTATTCATAGGAAATGTGCTGGAGGCCTCTGAATTTCATTAAAAAACACCATGTCAATAGCAAGGGTTTGTAAAAAGGATTTTTCCATCACTTGTCAACAAGCCAAGGAAGTGTCCTACTTGTTCTGTATATAACCAAACTCCACTACCTATAGAAAGTAACCCAAAGGATATTTAAAGGAATGAAATCTGGCAGATGGATGTGGCTCATTTTGTAGAATTTGAAGAATTAATATATGTACACCACACCATTGGTACCTATTCAGAATTTCAATGGGCAACTGCTTTGAGTTCTGAAAGGGCTGATTTTGTAACCACAGTTTTGCAGAAGTAATAGCCATCATGGGAATACCTGTACAAATTAAGATTGACAATGCTCCAGCATCTATCTCTAGTAAAATGAAACAAGTTTTTGCTTATTGCAATATAAAGCAAATTATAGGTATACTACACAATCCTACAGGGCAAGCAGTTATAGGAAGTTCAAATTGTACTCTAAAGGATATGCTAAATAAGCTGAAAGAGGTAATAAAGACCCCCAGAAATAGATTACATAATGCTTAATTAACTATGACTTTTCTAAATGTTAATTAGAAAGGAATGTCAGCAGCAGAGAGACATTGGATAATAAAAGAACTGTGGCATGAAATTAGTCTGTATACTTAAAAGATATACTGACCTCAGAATGGAAACCAGGATATTGTTACATTGGGGAAGAGACTTTGCTTTTGTTTCCTCCAGAGAAGAAGAACAATGAATACCATTAAAATTGATAAAGACTCAATCTGAACAAAATAGACCTCTTAATTAGAAGAGATGATGGTTCATCAACCAGCATGACCATTCAATTTAAATTAACTTATACCATTAACAAATGCTTTTCATTTAATCAGATATAACTTGTCAAAAAGGAACCAACCCAAAAGTTAGGATTGGGGTAGTGTTTTGTTTTTGTCTTTTCAAGAGAATAAAGGCATCCTGCTAAGGAATCTGAAGACCACTGGACAAATGAAACATCTGAAGAAAAAGGAGAAATCATCACAAAAAAAAGTGTACCAAAAAAAGAGCAAATTGACAAATTGACATTTCTGTATATCACATCTCCAACAGGGATAAAATTTCATAAATCTTCCTAAATGTTTGTTTCTGTTCTTCTCTACAGGCATTTAATGCAAATGCTCTTTTTGTAGTCCCAGTTCAATTAGAGATTAAAGCTGGCTTTGGATTTGGAGTGTGGCTCTTTTCTTCTCTAAACCCAAGCATGCTTGTTAAAATAAAATCCAAAATCTCTGTCTAATGTCAGAAGAGCCACTGGATATGGGACATAAAAAAAAAAAAAAAAAAAACTTTAAGGACTATATTATTGCCACTAATTTCATAATTCTTTTGTTTTATTTTGAGTCTTTAAAACTTTTCTTAAGGTATGAATATATAACTCTTTGTCATGGTATTAATGGTCATACAGAGTACTAACTAATTCTTTAAAAAAGGCTTCATCTATCTTCCTGTATATGATTTCAGGTTTGAGTTTCTATCAAGTAACTAGGAGTTCAGTTTCTGTACTCTGGATATATATAATAATTATTGATCCTTTTGCTTCTTTGAGATCTGCTGCATATGACATTTAAAGTATTTACATTTTCTGCAGTGACCCGAAACCATGCCTAACAGCTACCTTTGAAGTCTCCAAAAGGATGATGGGGCCCCACAGTGATGATTCCACATGGAATATGATAATGCCAGTAATGCTGACAAATACCACCTAAAGATAAACTTTGTACTACTGTTGAGGTAGCGTTCGCGCTACCATAACCTGTTCACCATGTCCAAGAGAGGGGCTGTGGATTAAAAAAATAAGAGACAAAAGACAGCGAGTCATTTGCCACAGCAGAATGTCAAATGCCCTTTATTGAAGGAGGGAGGAAACCTTAAATACAGGCTTACAGCACAATGGAGGAACCCCAGAGGGCAGAAGTTCTCCACCCAGTGTTCTACATTCTTGCATCTAAGCTGTTTACACCAAATACAGGATACAGGAACAAAGAACCTCCAGTGATTGGTAGGTGAGAAGGAAACCAGAAGGGAATCAACATAGGGAGGATATCTGGTCAAGGTCGGCAAGCAAGGCGGCAGCCACTCACAGTGGGGGGCCAGGGCCCACATACTACAAAGTGTTCAAGATAATCTCCAGGTGGCTAGGAGAGATGATCCAGCCTCACAGACTACTCTAGCCAGGACTTGAGACAAGCTCTGTATTTTCCCATTATGTGAAAACTGGACCTCAAATGATACAGCTACCTCTTCCAGGACTTGACAATTAACCTAAAGTTTGCTTTACAGGATTCCCTAAAGATGATGTTGCCAGTAGACAGCAGAAAGTAAATTTAAGAATGTGATAAGAATTTAGATTAGATTCAGGGTTCTTGTTTTGAAAAGAAAAAAGGGAGATACCAAACTGATAGGATGAAATTATAGATTATTAAATGTACTCTGAAAAGAAAAAAGGGGGATATAGATATGATAGGATAATGGTAGATTATTGAATCTACTTTCAAACCAAAAATGCAACTGCTAGTTTTAAATATTTTACATTGATATGGATCTTCGTATATTGATACAAATTTGAGATTATTTTTCTTAGAACATTTTGTACATGTATTTCTACTCTTGTTCAATGTATTGTACCTATACAGCTCATTTAACAATATAATATAAATTTTCAGTCCTTGAAAGTTATTATTACCAACTAATTAGGATATAAAAAATACAAATTGGTAGTTAGTCATTACAATCAGACTTGTAGTCATATTAGGTATGTTTTCAAGGTCAAACAGGGACATATTTTAGATAGGTTGTCTTCAAACACTTTAGAGATCTACAGAATACGGCAATTAAGATGTTTCAATAACAGATTCTTTTTTATTTATGACAATAAGACATGTCTGTTCCTGGCAGCACCAATATACTTTGGAGAAGATGATGGCCATTGAAGAAAATCCATAAGGAGTTTACTTTCTTTGTGGCAAAAATAAGTCACTGGGTAAGAAAGTGCTCTTGCCTTAATTGCTGATAGTATATTGTCCAAATTTTATATACCGCTCATTCACTAGAATAACCTCAAAAATGTTAAAGATTCGGTTGATGCTTGTTGATATACAAAAATAATTTGTATTATTAATTTTCTTTCTATTATTTATTTTTATTAGTAATGATAAACATTAAAGACTGTAATTTATGCAAAAAAATTGCCAAATTTGAAATTCTATCTGTAACACATTTCCTTGCAATAATACAGGGACTATTTGTTAGGAATATTTATAAGGTTACTGGGGTTCTGTTTTATATCAACCTTCAACTGATGTTAAGATACAGATAAGGTCAAGTCTTAAGTCTTGAACCACAATAAAGGAAACATATTTCAGTAGGTAAGCATGGTATCAGGCTATGGTCCAGACTGCAATGCAAGGTCATAATCATTTAAGATGTATGCCTGTAGGCAAAAGGAGTGGACTAGAATGGTAGGACCCAAAGAAAATAACTACTAATTAACTCAAATTCTGAGAACAAAATTTATAAAACCTTCTAGTAGAAACACTAATAAACCTAAATTAGAATGGTAGAAAAAGGTCCACATCTTAGTAAAAAGGTGCAAACCAATGAGTAATGTACATTCAGTAAGCATAAGATGCTGGTTTCCTGGATAAAATTATTGCTAAAATCATCAGTGCTTTATTGCAAGGTACATTTTTTTTAATTGGGAGAAATCTGTGTATACAGAAGTAGAAATCACTGACTATTAAATGTGTGTGGTGTGTGTGGGGTGTGTGTGTGTGTGTGGGGGTGTGAGTGTGGGTGTCTGGCTTGCATACACACATGTGTTCTCTAGCCCTCAAGGATGTGATAGCTTATATTAGATAAATACAAATAAAACAAGTATCATAATTGTGAAGCTGCCATATAAATGATAAAAGTTGAAATAAGTGCAGTGAAAAAGGGCAGCAACTTAAGATCTGACTTAACTGGGTTTTGGGGAAGCTTACTTCAGAAATTGGAAGTTCATTTAGAAGTCATGAATCATTTTCAGATATAGTAAAACCAAACAGAGGGATATATTTTATTGTCTGCCTCATTTCTCCCCCAAAGCAGTGAAGAAACATGTAGATATAGATATTACAGGGATTTTTTTTTTCCAATTAGATATTCACTAGGGCAATGTTTTTCAAGGTATTTATTTTAGGACAAGCGGTTGTCACTACCAGATAATTTGCTATGGTTACTACTGCTTACTGTTTAACCAAACCTGATCAGTATAGATGCAAGATTGTAGAAAAGAAAGAACTTTATTATGAGATTAGTGGATTGAACATGTTTGTATTATTATCCAGAAAGTCTTAATTAATAACCACAAGAAATGATATTTATGACACCTTATTATTGGCTATAGACAGATGGACATTATATTAAGCATTATTATTGAAATCATCCATTCCTTTGACCTATGTTGTTGTATTATCTGAGAGTCACCAGATGTTCTCATCAGAACAGTATGGGGGTTTTATGGGGTATTATGAGTAGGGCATATTATGATGGATGTTTATCTTGCTCTGCTGTTTTTTATAGAAGCTACTTGTGTAGATAATACCATAATTATGTAGGTGTGTCTTGCCTTTAGAATTTAGACTGCTGGGACAAGTGGAGATCAACTTATAAATGATGACTGAATCATTAAGCATTTACACCACTGGCATCCAGTGAAAGAACTGAGATGCTCTAGATACTCTGCAAAGTGAAGGAAGCCTCCCGTGGAAAAAGAATCATCCACCCAAAAGTCAGTGGTGCTGGGACTGGAACCACATACTGGCATGAGTGTGGAGCTCTGAGGAAGTTATAATGAATTTTCCTAGATATTTATTTATTTATTTATTTATTTATTTATTTATTTATTTATTTATTTTGTTTTTTTGAGACATGCTTTCTCTGTGTTGTTTTGGTGCCTATCTTGGATCTCACTCTGTAGACCCGACTGGCCTTGAACTCATAGAGATCTGCCTGTCTTTGCCTGTGGAGTGCTGGGATTAAAGGAACACGCCACCACTACATGGCTGATATACACTACTTTTAGGAACAGTTAAAAAGAATGTAAATTAATAACTAGTTTCATAAATGAGAAGATCTATGAAAGAAATACACTTAGTGTGTAGTTAAGAAGTCTTTTCTGGTTCTATTGGTATATATTACTTGTTTTGTAAATATTTAATTCCATTGACATTTAAGACTGAAAAACATAAAAAAAAATCCTAGTCATAGGATTCTCTTGGAGACCAATTATTACATATTCTAGCTAGAATAGGAACCCAAAGAAGACAAAGTTACTTGTATGGAATTTAGGCCTAAGGTACATGTAGTAAGAAAGAGCCAATCACAGAAGGCTTGTAAAAAAGTAAAGAGATTAGGATCAAGTCTGAATGTTTTAGAAATCCTCACAAACTTACTCAGTGAAGTAATAAAACTTGTCATATCTTTAGAAGGGTATTTTATTGCAACATGTGAAAGTTCTGTGATAGGACTAAAGTGGTGAACAGTGGAGATGAAGAAAACTAGAAAAATGTCATAAAGGTGAAAATGAAGACTGTTCTGTGTAGTATAAAGAAAAGACCTTCCTATAGTCTGTCTGTCTATCTATCTATCATCTATCTATCTATCTATCGATCGATCTATCGATCTATCGATCTATCTATCTATATCTAATCTATCAATCAATCAATCAGTCTGTCTGTCTATCATTTACATAGATGCCATTGTTGTAAATGATAATTGTGGTTACTATTGTGAAAAGACTGGAGAAAAACTGAATTGTGGATCTATCTATCTACCTATTTTCATCCATCTATCTATCATCTATCTACCATCTATTTGTCTATCTCTCTGTTTATTTATCTATATATCTATGGATCTAGCTATCATCTATCTGCCATCTATCTACTTAGGTGCCATTACTGTTAATCCTAACTATGGTCACTATTGTGAATGAAAGAAAGGAAATAGAACTGTGGAAAAAATGATGTGTTAGCTGCTTTCCTTGTTATGGCAACAAAATATCTGAACAAGACTACTTAAGCCATAAGAGTTTATTTTGCACTGCAGTTCACAGAGAAGCCTGATATGGCCAGGGATGCAGGGCACTAGGAGTCTAAAGTTTCTCATCATGTTGGATTCACAGTCGGGATGTAGAGAGAAATGAACGTTACCTGCATCATTTTCTTTTTATTCTGTCTGGGACCCCAAACCATGGAATTATGCAACTCATATTTACCATTTGTCTTTCCACCTCATTAGTCTAATCGGGAAAATTACCTCACAGGTTTGTCCAGGAATTTGTTTCCATGGTTATTCCAAATCTCATCAAGCCTACAACAGAGATTATTGATCACAAATGAAAGGCTCTATTTTGACATGATGCAGAACTGCTTATAATGTATTCCATAGACCTGTCAGGCAAGTGTGTACCATATCATACGGAATTCAGAGATTTCTAAGTGTGAAGCTATTCACTTTTCAGAGTATATATTTTGGATATTATGTAATAAGATTGCTAACTGAGAATAAATAGAATCCTGACTGCTGAGCACTGACTGGGCCAGCATTTAGGTTTAAAAAAAGGAGTAATTAATGAGGGAAACCTAGAAAAGTTGGTAGACAATCACAGCAGAGTATATGGAAAGCAAGATAATAAAATGTAGAAGCTCAAAAGGAGGACTGTTGCTGTGGGTTTGCTTAGCCAAGACGGGCAAGTGAAGAAGCAGTGGAGTGGATTGGAGGATGTAGGGTTTGTTCTTTACAAGACTGGTTATTATGGATACACAGAGATTAGATGAGCTAGTATGGATTGAACAGATTAAAATACTCAGAATCAGCAAATGTAAAGAATATTAGGACTTGCTATAAAGCACTACAAGTAAATGGAGTAGAGTATGGAGTGCATTTTAAAACAGGGAAAAGTTTTGTAATATTAAAAATGTACAGTATGAGTTGAATTGTTGATATCATCTGGATATTTGATTCCTAAAGCAGAATTTGTCAGAAGATTGTTCTCATTTTCCTTTCCAAACATGGTTCTTTCTAGTCTCTGGCATTCTTCCACTGAACATTGTTTGTAAAAAAAAAAAAAAAAAAAAAAAAAAAAAAAAAAAAAAAAAAAAAAAACAAAACAACAACAACAACAACAAAAAACTACCATTCATGTCTTAAAAAGTTTTAAACTCTATATTGTCAAATGTTTTATCACTTTGCTTTGTTTGTTCTCTTCTCCATTTTCTTATTCCCACCTTTTTTCTTCCCTCCCTCCCTGTTCATTTCCATCTTATTTCCTTCTTCCGTATCTCATACTTTCCCTTTCTCCCTCTTTTCACATAGGAAGGGATATAGATGTGAACAAAGACCTGGATGCTCATAAAATATTCAATTGACTCTTCCTCTGGCGAGATTTGAAGCAGAAAGGAACTAGAAGTTTCCCCTGTACGTTGAGTGATGAGATGAATGGAACTGATATGTTGAGCTAGGAAAGTAGGTAGTGGTTGAATTTACATGAAATTATGAGTAACATGAATACCTAAGATACAGATGCAGTTTGTTGATTGAGGGAAAAAAGTGTTTGATGAGAAAAATGTGAACAAGCTATTGAATACATTGAATGGGTCACATATACATGTTAGTCACGTATATACGTTCAAATGATCAGGAATGATCATGGATATGAGAGAAGGCAATGCGGCATTCAAAAAGTTAAAGAAGTAATGAACTGATTACTAGTGGAATGTAAAGTGTACAGGTAACAAATGGAACCTCATATCAGTAGTTTCAGAAATGCATGTATCTAAGATTAGTATAAGGGAAGAATTTATGAAATATATGTTCAATTATTTAATGTTTTTGAATATTTTGTATTAAGTGTAGCTTTAAAATTCTCAATTGCACATGCTATTATAAATTTATAATGCACAAATATTGACAAAATTAACTAAGAAATTTACAAAAGAGAATAAGATATTTAAGTTTTTTAATAAATAAATTTAATTTGAAGTCATATTATTTTATAAGAACATAATATTCTTATCATGACATAAATGCTTTCATTATTATTGGTGCAATAAATTGGCAATTTTTTCCTCTTTTTTTTTAGTTCTTCTGTTTAATGAGTTGGATTCTCTCAAATTGCTCTAGAAACAGATTTCTGAAACTGAGAATTATGTATCATAGTAATTGAGTTTAGGTGAGGAAATAGCAACAAGGACCTTTTTGGATAAATGAAATGACATTGGATATTTAAAGGCAATAATCACGCCTCATATGAAAGAAATCTTTCATGGCATATTTTATGGACTCAGAAATTGACACTGTTCTTTCATTTAACAAATATGAAGAAAAATATCCTGTCAGAAAGAATACTTTAGGCTATCTGAGCAAATTGATTTGTGACATCTTAAAGGAAACCAAATCTAATTTAATTAATAATATGATGCAAAAGCTGTGTACATAGAAATAATATTTAAACAAGGGATAGTAACAATTTCAAAATATACCATTTCCATTTTGTGTTGTTTATAAAATAATTATGCAATAATTTATATGATAATCTTCTCTTCTGGTATAATTTAATTATTTTGTGGTTTCCATATAGAACTAGGATATAATATTTAGTTTTACATCCAACAATATATATATATATATAGAGAGAGATATAAGTATCTACACATATTCATATATACATAAAGTCTTTGTGAAAGTAATTTAATATAAATAAGTCTGCAATTTTAGTCTAGTAAACAGAAGTCCTATTATGTTGCTTTTTTTCAGTAAAGGAGGTTTACTTTGCACAGTGGTTACATTTTAATCTCAACATTAAAACACTGTCTAATCTTAAACAAAGTATTTATCAATCATGGAAAAACTTTGATCTGTAAATGTCTTATCTCTCTCTCTGAAACCTTTATTTCAAATGCACAAAAGTCTGTAATTACCATATTTGTTCAATATTTCTCCATTTTAACATTTTGATTGACCTTGAAGAAACTGACATGATTATTTCACCAGCACTAGTAATTAGAGCACTATTATGCCTTTTATTTAACTCAGGAGATATTTAGACTTTGATCAATGAACTCATTACACTTATTGATTGATAATTATAATGCATTACTTGCCAACTTCTCTGCCTCCCTCATTAATTGGCCTGCTGTACTCTAGAAATATTATAGCTACATGTTTGACATGCATTTTGTCGGATGTTTCATTATGTTTTCACACTCAACTGGTGCTTAATTGTTCTCTTCCTTCACAAAATTCTGTTTATATTTACTGTAGTGTATTGGTCTCTCTAATATGGGTTCAAGCAGCTTCTACTACCTGCATTTTTCTGTGTTCTTTAAAGTCTATATTTTTAGAATACTATGAAGGAGCCCCAAATGTCCTGGCTTTAGCTATTCTCAGATTTCTGATGAGTGTATTTATATTTACTTGTTTATTTTTGTTACGGAGGATCAAAAATAGCACCTTGGGACTGGAAAGATTGCTCAGTGGTTGGTGTGCATACTATTCATGCTAAACACCTAGGTTCAATTTTCAGCATACATAACCACGCAGTTCAAAACCATTTCTAATGACACCTCCTCAGGGTCTGAAAACTTCTGTCCTTTTGGGCATTTTCATTTATGTGTACTGACAGCCCCTTCCCTAAACATATGCATAATAAATAATAATAAAATGATAATTTAAAAAACCTAAGGTCTTTTTCAGCTTTCGTAAGCATACTTGCAATGGAATCATCTTTAGATATTTAGATACTTTTATTTTGTTGGTGTTGTTAAATGAAATTCTTTTTTCCCCCAGATTTTTAAAAGACAGTGTGAATGTTTGTGTTCATATGTCAGCAAATAGATTTATAAATGAGAGTAAATGCCTACAGAGGCCAAAGTCATCAGGCATCCCAGAGATGGGATTATAGGCATTCTATTGCCACTCAATGTATGTACTGGGAACTGAACATCAGTCCTCTACAAGAGAGTATGTTCCCTTAACCACTGAGTATGCTTTGCAGTTAGTTAACTGGAATTTTAAAAATGGAAGAGCCCCTTGAATTATAGTCTTTATTTAAATCAAAGATGCTTAAATGTAGCCTTTCTACTTAATAATTTAATAATAAAGTGTGGAATGTGGTAGGATTTAAAAGATAAGTGTGCAAACATCGTTCTCACCTCCCTCGCTCTTCTGCACCATCCCCTCTCTCCTCCCACTTCTCTTTCTTTCCTCTGTGATGCAGTGTTTCATGTAGCCCAGATAGACCTTGTACACTTAACCATACAGCTGAGAATGGCATGAAAACCTAGTGCCCGTACCTCACTTTCAAAGTATCTATATTTTAGGCACATGCCATCTCTTTCAACTAAGTATGTTTCAACTATGAATTTCGGCAAAGAAACTCAGCAAGTGAGACATTGCTTTGTTTAATAATTTTACCTAGCCATTTAAGGTATTCTAAGTTATCATCATCTGGGCCTAGAGAGTGATACTCATGTTAGTTGTCATTTAAAATGTTAATAACAATACTTTATACTTCTTTTAGAATAACATGATTTACAGCTGTTGGCAACATTTCAAATACTGCTTCCCTTCATGAGGAGCTTGTCAAACCTGTGATGTTTTCTTCATCCATTCATTTACTTAATCATATCTGTACCCACATAAATAATTAATGTCCCTAGACCACTGAGAACAATTATACTTTACTTTTAAAATTCTTAGTATATTTTTTCCAACTTCAACATGATGTATGTCTTCATAAATAAATATAATGATGTATTGGACTTCAATGGCTGTAAATTCTAGACATTGCTACTCCTACCTCTTGAAGCATAAACTCTGTTAAATCATAAAATATACAGATAAAAAGAAAAAGTAGAAAGTTATAAAAATTTGTCATAAAATGCACCTGCATCAAATGATAGATGAGTCACATGAGTTGAAGAAGAGTTATAGCCATAATTATTGTAAGCAAAGACAATAAATTATAATTGTTATTGGTTGAAATTTTCCTTAATCCACTTTCCATTATTAAATTTTGCTTCATCTCATTGCATGATTTTAATAGTTTCTTAATTAGATTTGATCACTCCAGTTTTTAATCACATTGCTACATGATGGGGTAGTACCTGGTTTACTCTGAATATGTTTCTCATGTTTTTTTGGTTTCTTAAAATGAGTACTCAGTAGCAAATCCTTGGTACAGGATGTTTGGATTTTCTAATTTGCATTCTTTCAGCTGAATTTTTAAAGAAAGGACTAAAATCATAGACAGAAACTGAGCAAAAGTATTATTTCAGCTAAAATAGAATATTGTGAAATGTGTTTCACATTTGTTTTTTTTATTATTTTTGTCCTTCTGGATTTACTTATGTGTATCATAACAAGGACAGAATAATAAAAAACACACTTTTATAAATATAAAGTAAGGGTTTGGATGTAGTTCAGTGAGTTTTCATTGTACAAGCACAAGAACCTGATTTTAGTTGCACAGCAACCACATAAAGAGCTAAACACAGTGGCATATACCTGTAATGCCCATGTCAGAGAGACAGAAACTATACAATAGCTTGGGCTTGCACACTTACTGCTCAAATCAATTGGTGAGCTCTAGGTTTAGTGAGAGATCCAAACTCAATGAATAAAGTGGAGAGTGATAGACATCAGTCCCTGGGCTGTACATGTAAGCACATATGCAATGATGTGTACATCCCTCTATACATCTGTATATCATGTACACATATACACATGCCCCCACACAAGCAAATATATTATGTAGAAGAGTCTATAATGCCTAAACCCTATTTATGCTTAAAATTCAATATTATTTGATACCATGACATGTAAATATGAAAATATTAATTTCACATTTATTTTATTTCTTAAAAATATTTTTTCGGGCTGGAGAGATGGCTCAGCGGATAAGAGCACTGGCTGCTCTTCCAGAGGACCTGAGTTCAATTCCCAGCAACCACATGGTGGCTCACAACCATCTGTAGTGAGATCTGGTGCCCTCTTCTGGTCTGCAAGCATATATGTAGGCAGAACACCGTACACATAATAAATAAACAAATCTAAAAAAAAAAAAAAAAATATTTTTTCTTTTTTTTTTATTCTATTCCTGTGTGATACATCTGAACTTCATCCCAAATTCCCTCCTGTTCTCCCAGCCTCCCCCTCTCTTGGTCCTGACCTTCCCTCTCTCCCAGATCCACTGCTTCTCAGTTTCTTTCAGAAAAGAGCAGACCTCCTAGGGATACCAAACAAACAAACACAACATAAAAGGATGAAACAAGACTAAACACAAACCCTTATATCAAGGCTGGTTGAGGTAACCCAGTAGGAGGAAAATGGTCTCAAGGGCAGAGAAAAGAGTCAGAGGCACCCTCTTCCCTACTTTTAGGAGTCCCTCAAAATCCCCAAGCTGAACAGACACAACATATATGCAGAGGACCTAGTGCAGACCCATGCAGGATCCATGATTGCTGCTTCACTCTCTGTGATTATCTACAAGCCCTGCTTAGTTGATTCTGTAGACCATGTTCTTCTGGTGTCTTCAACCTCTCTGGATCCTACAGTCTGCCCCCTTCTTCTGTGGGTTCCCTGAGCACCTCCTAAAGTTTGGCAATGTGTATCTGCATCTACTCCTATCAGCTGCTAGAGGGAGCAACTCTGTTGACAACTGGGCTAGATACAGATCTATGAGTATAGCAGAATATCATTAGGGGGTCATTTATAGATTTTCTTTCCTTATTTTTATTACTTGTTTTTCTTGGATAGTCAGGTGAGTTTCTACTCTAGGTTTCTGGGCCATCCAGACTCCTGTTCTTAGCCATTCAGGCAGGCACTGTTCTTCTTGAATTCACTCTGGTGGTTTGGACCTCAAGTTAAACCCATCATTGTTTGACCACACCCACAAGTTTTGTGCCATCATCACCTCAGCACATTTAGCAAGGCAGGAAACTTGTAGGTTGGATGTTTTGTGATTGAGCTGTTGCTCCAGTCCTACACTCCTGGAATCTTTGCCTAGTTATGGAATATGGCTGGTACAGGCTCCTTTCCCCAATTACTCGTACTCTCTAGTGTAACTCTTGTAGATTCCAGAGAGTTTCCATTGCACTAGGTTTCCACATCACCTCCCAAATGGCCTCCAATTCCAGTCATCTCTCCGAGTACTTTCTCCCTTCATCACAACCAACACCTGATCTTTCCTATTCTACCCTCAACCACACCCTAGTCTATCCTCAAAATCTATAGTAGTTTCTTATCCCAGAGAGATTCACTTGTCTTCTGTAGTAGAATATTTTAAGCTGTGTTACTTTTGTTTATGTTGAATTTGTTTAACTCTGCGAAGCTTTGTTACTGTGCCTATGTAAAACTCCTGTTGGTCTAATAAAGACCTGGCCAATAGCAAGGCAGGAGAAAGGATAGGCGGGGGTAGCAGGTAGAGAATATATAGAGAAGGAGAAAACTGGAAGGAGAGCTAAGCTAGAGGAGCCAGAGAAGAACTCTAGGGTACAGCCACCCAGCTACACAGCGAGCCATGGAGTCAGAGTAAGATTTACAGAAGTTAGAGAACAGGAAAAGCCCAGAGGCAAAAGGTAGTCGGAATAAGTTAAGGAAAGCTGGTAAAAAAAAAAAAAAAAAAAAAAAAAAAAAAAGCCAAGCTAAGGCCGGGCATTAATAAGTAAGAATAAGCCTCTGTGTGTGATCTATTTGGTAGCTGGGTGGCAGGTCCCCAAAAAAGACCGAAAACAACCAACAACAGTCTCAGAGCCCTTCTTGTTACTTAGTTTCTCTGGGTCTGTGGATTATAGCATGATTATCCTTTACTTTATGACTAATATACACTTGTAAGTAAGTAAATACTATGTTTGTCTTTGAGTTTGGGTTACCAACTTAGGATAATTCTTTTTCTAGTTTCATCCATTTGACTGCTAATTTCATGATATAATTTTTAATAGCTGAATAATACTCCATTGTGTAAATTTATCATATTTTTTTATATCTATTCTTTGTTTGAGAAACATTTAGGTTGTTTCTACTTTCTGGTTATTATGAATAAAGTTTTTATAAACATAGTTGAACAAGTAGCCTTTTGGTAGGATGGAGTATCATTTGTATATATGCCCACAAGTGGTATGGCTGGGTCTTGAGGGAGTTTGATTCCCAGTTTTCTGAGGAACCACCATATTCATTTCTACAGTGGCTGTACAAGTTTGCACTCCCACCAGCAGTGGATTAGCGTTCCCTTTGCTCCACATCCTCTTAAGAATGCGCCATCAATTGTGCTTGTTGATCCTAGTAATTCTGACTGGTGTAAAATGGAATCGCAAAGTAGTTTTATTTTATATTTACCTGAAAAATAAGAATATTCAACATTTCTTTAATTGTTCCTCAGCCATTTGAGATTCCTCTATTGAAAATTCTCTGTTCTGATCTGTATCCCATTTTTTAAATTGGATTATTGGGTTTGTTAATGCCTAGTTTATTAAGTCCTTTGTATATTTTGGACATTAACCCCTGACAGAGGTTGAGTTGGTGATAACTTTTCCCATTCTGTAGGCTGAAATTTTGTCCTTTTGATGGTGTCCTATACCTGGAGTTTCTCCAGTCCTACCTGGCCCATGGTCAGGACAAATATCTCTTACCTGCCAGTCCCGTAGCCACTCAGACCCAACCAAGTAAACTCACAGAGACTTATATTGTTTACAAACTGTATGGCCATGGCAGGCTTCTTGTTATCTAGTTTTGTTTTGTTTTTTTTTAATCTTAAATTAAACCATTTTTATCAATCTAAAAGTTACCACATGGCTCACGGCTTACCGGTATCTTAACATCTCATGGCAGTGGCTGGCAGTGGCTCTCTGCCTCAGCCTTCCTGTTCCCAGAATTCTCTTCTCTAATTGTCCCGCCTGCCTGGCTACTGGCCAATCAGCATTTTATTTATACAGAGTAGTATCCACAGCAGTGTCCTTTGCCTTACAGAAGCTTTTCAGTTTTATGAGGTCCCATTGATTAATTATCAGTCTTAGTGCCTGAACTACTGGTGTTCTGTTAAGGAAGTTGTCCCATGCAACAATGCATTCATGGTTATTTCCTACTTTCTCTTCTATCAGGTTCAGTGTGTCAAGTTTTATGTTGAGCTCTTTGAGTCACTTAGACTTAAGTTTTGTACATGGTGACAAATATGGATCAATTTGCATTCTTCTGCATACAAACATTCAGTAAGACCAGCACCTTTGGTTGAAGATAATTTTTTTCCATTGTGTATTTCTGGCTTTTTCATCAAAAACTGGCTGTGTGGGTTCACAGGTGTGTGGGTTTAGATCTGGGTCTTCAATTTGATTCCATTGACAAATGTATAGTGGTATTCTATTTGTACTGAAATGTGATTTTATTTGTATGTTAATAAATAAAGTTGCCTAGGGGTCAGAGCTATTAGCAAGCCATAGCGAAAGCCAGGGCGGTGGTGGTGCACGCCTTTAATCCCAGCACTTGGTAAGCAGAGCTAGGTAGATCTCTGTGTGTTCAAGGATACAGCCAGCATTGGAGACACACGCCCTTAATCTCAATACCAACCATAGAAAACCTGGGAGGTCTGGACAGAGAGGCAGTGACGAGACAGCCACGTAGTTGTGTTTATAACCAATGAGAAGGAAGAACCAGAACTCCTTATAAGACAACCGCACAGGAAGAAACTCCCTTTTTCGGAGAAGTCTCTTGGCGGGAGAGTCTAGCTGGCGGAAAGCGGGTAAGGCTTCTAGCTCTGACCTCTTGGGCTTTCACCTTTACATTGGCTCTGTGTTTCTTATTTAATAAGGCGGTCGGTTACATCTACACAAATGTATCTGTTTTTTATGCCAATAATATGTGGTTTTTATTACTATAGTTATGTTATACAGAATTAAATCTAGGTTGGTGAATATTTTCAGAATTATTTTAACTATACTGGGATTTTTTTTATTTTCCATATGAAATAGTTTTATTCTTTCAAGGTGTGCAATTATGTTGAAATTTTGGTGAGGATTGTGTTGAATCTGTTTATGGCTTTTGGTAGGATGGCCATTTTTACTCAGTTAATTTTAACAATCCATGGACATGGGAGATCTTTCCCTCTTTTAATATCTTCTTCGATTTCTTTCTTCAAAGATGAAGTTTTTTTTTTTTTTTTTTTTGGTTTTTCGAGACAGGGTTTCTCTGTGTAGTTTTGCGCCTTTCCTGGAACTCACTTGGTAGCCCAGGCTGGCCTCGAACTCACAGAGATCCGCCTGCCTCTGCCTCCCGAGTGCTGGGATTAAAGGCGTGCGCCACCACCGCCCGGCTAAAGATGAAGTTTTTATCATAAAAATCTTTCATTTGCTTAGTTAGGGTTACCCCAAGCCATACTGTTTATGGCTATTGAGAAGGGTGTTGTTTTCATGGTTTCTTGTTCAGTCAGATTGGCATTTATATATAAGAAGACAACTGATTTTTTTTTTTTTTGGTTAATCTTGTTTCCAGTCACATCACTGAATGTGTTTATCAGATGTAGGAATTTCCTGTTAGAACTTTTGGGGTCCCTTATTTACACTCTCATATTATCTGCAAATTATGATATTTTGACTTCTTCTTTTCCAACTTGTATCACTTAATTTCTTTCTATTGTCTTATTGCTCTACCTAGAACTTCAAGTACTATATTGAATAGACATGGAGAGAGTGGACAGCCTTGTCTTATTCCTGATTTTAGTGGAAATGCTTTGAGTTTCTCTTCATTTATTTTTATGTTGTCTATATGATTGCTGTAATTATCTTTACTATGTTTAGGTATATCCCTTGTATCCTTAATCTTTCCAAACTTTTATCATGAAGTTTTGTTGTTGTTGTTTTTTTTTTTTTTTGTCAGAAATGCTAAGAAAAAAAGCATATTCCTTTTTGTTTAGGTGAATTGTTCTGTAGATATCTGTTAAGTCCATTTTGCTTATAGTATTTAATAACTTGAGTATTTCTCTGTTTAACTTTTGTCTGTATGTCCTGTCTGTTGGTGAGAGTAGGCTTTTGAAATCTCACTCTATCAGTGTGTGAAGGTCAATAGGTGATTTAAAATGTAGAGGTTTTTTTTTTTTTTTTTTTTTTTTTTTTTTAAACATAGTTTCTCTTGTGTTTAGGGCATAGACGTTAAGAATTGAAATGTCATCTTGGTAGAGTTTTCTTTTGATGAGTATGAAGTGTCCTTTCCCATCTACTTTGATTAATTTTGGTTTGAAATCTATATTGTTAGATATTAGAATGGCTACACCAGCTTGTTTCTTAGTTACATTTGACTGGAGAATCTTTCTATCCCTTTACTCTGAGGTAATATCTATCTTTAATTTTGTGGTGTGTATCTTCTAAACAGCAGGAGGATGAATCCCATTTTTTGCATCCATTCTGTTAGTCTGTCTCTTTTTATTGAAAAAATGAGTCCATTGATATTGAGAGATATCAATGATAAGGACCAATAATTGTTTTTTGCTTGTTTTTTTCTTTTCTTTTTCTTTTTCTTTTTCTTTTTTCTTTTTTCTTTTTTTTATCACCTTGCCTGGCTACAGTCTACACAGTGAGTGGGCATTTCCTAAAATTAAATATATTCATTTATTTTACATCTCAAATGCAGGTTGCCCTTCCTCATTTTCTCCCATTCCCTCCCCCACCTCCACTCCCTACCCCTCCTCATCCACTCTTTCTTGTTTCTATTCAGAAAAGGACAGGCATCCCAAGGGTGTCAACAAAGCATGACATATCAAGTCCAGATAGAACTAAGCTCCTTTCCTTGTATTAAGGCTGGACAAGGAAACCCAGTATGAGGAATAGGTTCCCAAAAGCCAGCCAAAGCATTAGGAACAGGCCCTCTTCCCCTTTCTAGGAGTCTCTCAAGTAGACCAAGCTACTTAACTGTCACATATAAGTAGAGGGTCTAGGTCAGTCCCTTGCAGGCTCCCTGGTTGTCAGGCAGACTCTGTCAGCTCCTGTGAGCCCCATTAGTTGTTTCTGTGGTTTCTCTTGTGATGACATTGAATCCTCTGCCTTGTACAATCCATCCTCCCTATCTTCAACAGAATACCCCAGCTCAGCACAGCACTTTGGCCAAGTACTTGACTGAGGATCATTACATCTATTTCCATCACTTATTGGATAAAGACTTTTTGATGATAATTGGAATAATCACCCATCTGATTACAGGAAATGGTCAGTTCAGGCTACCTATCCATTACTGGTAGGAGTCTAGGTGGGGTTAATCCTTGTAGATGCTTGTGTGTTTCCCTTGATCTAGGTTTGCACCTGACCCAAAAATGCACCACGTACCCAGAATTTTCTTTTAGTACTTTCCCTTTCCATGAGTCCCCCAGTCTGATCCCTCATGTTACAATCCCCACCCACCCACCCCATTCTACCCATGAGATCTACTTCTTCTTTCCAGAGAAATCCATGCTCCTCTGGGCCTTCCTTGCTACCTAGCCTCTATAAGGCTGTGGATTGTAACATGGTTATCATATGCTTTACAGCTAATATCCACTTATGAGTGAGTACATGCCATGTTTGTCTTTCTCTGCTTGGGATACCTCATTCAGAATGATTTTTTCTAGTTCCATCCATTTGCCTTCAAATTTACTGATGTCATTGTTTTTAACAGCTGAGTGATATTCTATTATGTAAATGTACCACATTTTCTTTATCCATTCTTCAGTTGAGGGACATCTAGGTTGTTTCCATTTTCTGGGTATTATTAATGACACTGATATGAGCATAGCTGTTTAAACGTCCTTATGGTATGATTGAGATATCTTGAGGTATATTGATTCCCATATTTCTGAGAAAGTGTCATATTGACTTCCAAAATGGCTGTACAAATTTGCATTCCCACCAGAAGTGGAGGAGTGTTCCCTTTGCTCCACATCCCCTCTAGCATAAACTGTCATTAGTGTTTTTTGTCTTAGCCATTCTGACTGGTATAAGATGGAATCTCAGAGTCATTTTGATTTTCATTTCCCTGATAGCTAAGAATGTTGTACATTTATTTAAATGTAATTCAGTCATTTGAGTCTCCTCTGTTGTGAATTCTCTGTTTAGATCTGCATCCAATTTTTTAATTGGATTATTTGATTGTTTGATGTCCAGTTTCTTAGTTCTTTATGTAGCTTGAAAGCCAGCCCTCTGTCAGATGTAGAGCTGGGGAAGATATTTTCCCACTCTTTAGGCTACAATTTTGTTCTATTGACAGTGCCCTTTGCCTTTGACAGACCTTCCAGTTTCTTGAGGTCCCATTAATCGTCAGTCTCAATGTCTGTGCTACTGGTGTTCTATTCAGAAAGGTTGACCAATGACTTTTAATTACTGATATTTTATTGTTGTTGAAGATGAGTATGTGTATACTTCCATTCTTTGCATTTTGTTGCTATGATATTATTTGTTTCCTGTGTTTTCATGGGTTACAGCAGTGGGGGTGGGTGATGGACAGGATGAGTGTCAGCTGCTTGGGCCATTGGGTTCTTAATCTGAAGTGAGGGTATAGAAGGCTTCATAGGGCAGAAGGGGCTCTTAACTGTTCTGGATGGCATCACCTGTCAGATGTATATTTTTTATAGAGTTGTATTCTAGTGCCAGAGATATGGCTCAGTCAAAAATGTCTGCTGTGCAAGTATGAACATCTGAGTTTGGATCTTCAGCACCTT
This sequence comes from Peromyscus attwateri, assembly GCA_902168425.1. NCBI lineage: Eukaryota > Metazoa > Chordata > Mammalia > Rodentia > Cricetidae > Peromyscus > Peromyscus attwateri. The sequence goes on along the minus strand of CABHPP010139398.1, from coordinate 17,537 downwards.
CACAAAAAAATTGAAGACAGGAGAATGGATTGTTGAGTTCCAACATCTGTGAAAGACATATTCTATCAGAAAAAAGGAGAACACAATAGAGAAAATACTAGCACTGTTCCTGGCCTACCCGCCCCTGTGTCTATTCTCCCTCTCTCTCTCTCTCTCTCTCTCTCTCTCTCTCTCTCTCCACACACTCTCTCTCTCTCACACACACACACACACACATGACTTATTGATTTTTCATATTCAGATTTGACCTAAGAAATGAATGTGTGAGGAGGATAAAGGAATATGTCAGTGGGCATTTGGTGGCTATTTTCACATTATCATTAAATTTAGTACAACGTTGGGACTATATTATATACTTAACTTTTACATTACAAAGATGGCAGTTTCTAAAATTTTGATTGAATTAATTATATTGAAATTAATCATAAAATTGTAAACAACTTTTTGACTATCATCTAGGATAGTGAAATCTGAGTTTATAATTTGTACCTTATGTATTCATAATATACATAAATATTCTCCTTATATAATGTGACCATAAAGGAAAATTTTTTTGTTTTACTTAAAAAAAAGAAGTATAGATGATCTATAAATTGTATTGGCAGACAAAACTAGTGAAGATGAAATTTTATTGATGGACATATATATTTTCAGGAAAGTTCCTATTAATATCATCCATGTTGATTGAAGAGGCAGAGGTTTAGTTCAGTGAATATTTTATTATTTCTTCATCTTTTTTATTTGCCATGGAATCAAGCATATTCTGCATCTTACTTGATTAAGGAAAGTTATGAGAAATTCTAGTTTGTCTCAATACAATGAAATACAAAAGGTAGCACATCTTCCTGGCTGTAGTGTATCCCCATAGGTCGATTGATTTACTTTTTTTGGACAGCTTAATTGTGCTTGCGTTAAAAGCAGCTGACTAACAAAACAATCTAGAATAAAATGTGCAGAAATATTCATGACAGAAGAATCTAGAGATATAAACTCTGAGGTTAGGCCAGTTTATAATGCAGAGAGCTCAAAGGAATTGGAAATAGATCTTGTTCTAAGCAGGAAGTACATGGTTGTTTTGAAATTTGAAGGGAAAAATAAGGGATTCCATTTCTCTGTTATATCTTTGAAAAATGTATACAATAACTTTGAGGAAAATAAATCCCAACATGACTAACTGAACCAGAGACTATTGTATTAGAGGACAAACTCAGGAGGTGGTAGCATACCAGTTTGGGATATACTGAGTCAAGTGTGTCAACAAGAGACACAGTGCATATAACAATTTAGTAAGAAATTACAATCCATATCTAGAGCTTATCAAACAACTCTGCTGCTAAACATTGTTAAGCATTTGATATTTGAAATCCAATATGTGTATATTCACAGAAGAAAGCAACTCTTACTTTTTACAGAGAGCAAGGAGTCTGAGAGGTAACTCAGTAAATAAAGTGCTTGCTGTTCAATCATGAAGACCCAAATTCAGTTACCCAGCACACATGTCAAACTGCAGGTATACGTCTGTAATTCCAGAGCCTTCTGGGTGAGGTGTATGTATGAATCTCCCTAAAGTTCACTGGCCATCTATAGGTTCATTAAAAGATCATATCTCAAAAAGAAATGCTGAGATTAAGTAATAAAAACAACTAAGGTTGACTTCTGTCCTCCATATGTGTACATGTGAGTATGAACACACAAAGCACACACATGAAAATGAGACAAAATCCTCTGAAAAGGGAATAATATACTGGAAGCAATACAGACAGAATGATTTCAGATTATATTTGGCACTTTATGCAATAAAGCATTTGTATAAATTATGATTTTTCTTGTCACTATAATGCTTTTGGAATATGATGATGTCTGTTTTTCACTCAAATACAAATGAGAAAAACTCACCTACATGAGTTTAAAAGATATGTAGGAGGCTATCCTCACCAGACTTAATTGTGCTTCAAACCCAGTTCTATCTGAATCAAAAGTTGTTTCTTTCCTCACAATGGTATACTACACATAGAAGGAAATTTCTGACCAAAACAACCTCTGAGTGCATTTATATAACAAGAACTTGGGAATGTCAAGGTGTGAAAATGTATGAGTGAGTTCTCTGTAAGTAATTTCCTCCACTCAGTCCCCACAGTCTAATAGGGACACAGTTACTCCTTTTTCCATTCCCAGGTTTCCTAACTATCTAGGACATTCTTGCTCTATTTCCTCTTACTCTTTGTTGTACACTTTTTTTTTTCTGTTTCTCTCTCTCTAAGTGTATATAGAAAGAAAGGGGTGTGGGGGAGGGTGAGCACTCCAATCCCCACTTTGTCACGTGCCTGCTCATCAGCAGAACAAATTCCCCCAGCTCTCTACTTCTAATCAGAAGGAAGCAATTTCCTTTTGCACCTGACTGACTCTTCTACTTGGTGCTTATAGCTGACTGCTCCCCAAAATTCCCTCCAGGTACTCAATTGAAGCTTTTAGTTAGAACTAAAGTTCACACTTTGAACACCTCATCACAGATTATCTAAGTTATTTCTATACAATTCCCAGCTATGTGGAATTTGGACACCAAATTTAACTGAGTATCTGAAGATAATAGTCCTCTTAAATGAAATATGGTAACTTAAGAAAAGCAAATATCGCATATTTTCTTGCATTTATAGATACTATTGATGCATACACACATATATGACCAGAAAGCAGAAGGAATGCAAGGGAGCTTGGTGAAGGGAAAACACAAGCAAATATAATCATACTCATCCATGAAAATGTCCCAGAGAAACTTATTTTCATGCTTACTAAAATTTAAGAAATATCAAAATAACATATATATGATCTAAAAATTTTTACATGGTTTTAAGATTTATCCTATATTTATTTGAGTGTATACTGTGTGCTAATGTAAACATAAAACTCATGGTCATTACTATTACCATTTATTGTTCTTGAGTACTCTGACTGCCTTTTCTTCACATCCCACAATAATTATGTTATACCTTTGCTCTTGATGACCCCCTCAGCGCCTTGCCAGTTATTGTCTATGTCAGTGAGGTCTAAGAAAAAACACACAATCCATGTCCCCAATTTAGAGATTGGAAAACAGACACAAATATACCAAGGAAGGTCGTCTGCAAAAATAAACCTGACTGAATATAATGTATCAGAATCAAATGACCAGAATATAGTAACTTATACAAAGGATTTCTTTCTTCCATTGCCTTCACTTTGCTATTCATTCGTTACCAAAGATGTAGTAATTCTGGAATGAGGGTTAAAAGGACGAGATAAGTCTGTCTCATTCACTAACTAGTGGGTCACAAGCCAATTAGTTATCAGTTCAATGTATTACACCTTGTGGTGATATTTTATTTGTGCTGAAATGTGATATTTTATTTGTATGTTAATAAATTAAGTTTGCCTGGAGATCAGAGGTCATAGTGAGCAATAAACAGAAGTGAGGCGGTGGTGGCACACACCCTTATTCCCGATCACATGGCAGACAGAGTCTCTGTGTGTTCAAGGACATAGCCAGGCATAGTGGCACACGCCTTTAATCCCAGCACCAACCATAGAGACCTGGAGGTCTGTATAGACAGGCAGTGATGAGGATATGATGTGTCTGAGCTTAGAGCCAATGAGAAGGAAGAATAGTAAGGCAATAAAGGTTCAGGTTAGGCAGGAAGAAGCTCTCTTGGGAAGCTACAGCAAGGTGGTAACATAAGGTTAGTTGGTGGCTATAGCTTTGATCTCTATGGCTTACACCCACGTATTTGGCTCTGTGTTTCTTATTTAATAAGAATGTTTAGAAATTCATCTATAACACCTTTTTGGTCAAGATTCTTATCCTTTCTGCTTAACAAGTCTTGGAGTTCAAACAGTGCAGCCAAATTTCTTAAGAAAATATGCTATACTCCTAAATGCAAGTTACTTCTTTCTTTTTGTTCTGTTGGCCTTGTTTATATTTAAAAACAATTATTATTTAATGGAAACACTGTAAGTGAGATGTGCTAAATTTTATCACATGGAAAATATAGTAAAAGTATATTTTGATGTATCTGAGTTACTGAACTTAAGTGTTTTTCATGTAAAACATTCTTAACTTACACGCACACATCTTGCAATATAAAATGTTCATGGTAAGAGTGCGTGAAATAATGATGACAAGAGTATCATACTACTTTTATGAAGGAAACTTTGATTCACACATTCAAAGCTGGAGGCATAGTTTCCATATATTATAATATATGAAATATGTGTTATATTATGTATAATAATGTCCATATATATGACGCATATTGAAACAAAGATTGAAAAATAGAACTACAAACTTGTGTGTGCATGTTTCCTATTTCTGTAGAAATTTAATTATTTCTAAATGAAAATATTTTGTCAGAAGTGCCCATGGTTGAGCTAACTGAAGTCAAATGCACTAAACATTGTTTAATTTGAGAGCTCTGTTGTTTCTGCTTGAGTTGGTGCCTGTTGAGTGTTAGAGAAGTAAACCAAGTGAGAAGAAATATAACATGAAGAGCCTGAATGCTGAATGACTGATTGATTGAGATGTGTAGCTAGACAGCTCATGTAACCTTGGTTTCTTCATCTATAAATTGAGACAAACTATTCTTGTCTATCGAAAAATATTGTTCTGAAGATCAAGCTTGTTTTACTGATGCAGACTTCTTGGAGATCTTTACATTAAATTGCTTTATAAATTTCTCTTGTCTTATTGATAATAAATCATAATCTTCTAGCAGAAAAAAATCAATGTATCTTATATAGTAGTGAGAAAATGGGGTTTGAACCAATTTAAAGTTCTTTTAGAACTGTGGGTTCTTATTATCATTAACATTACTTTTAATAGTTCAGATTCCTGGCATACACTTCTTAATGTGATATTGTAATAACATAATAACTAGCATGACAAAAATATTTAATAAATATGCATTAAAAATAAAGCAAGAAATATTTTAAAATTACTTTAAAACCATAATTATTCAGTCTCAGATAATTAGAAACCACAATAATAGGAAGGAATAAGAATGGAAGAAAACTATATTTTAATTAATTACCAGTTAATTTTTGTGGAGCTTTCAAAATACTACATAATTCTTTAAAATATTTCATACATTTTTATTTAAGTTAGTTATGTCTAGCTGTAGTTAGAGGAACTAAACTAATGTTCCTCTAATTTTCCTAGGAGTGCAAGAACCCCTATTACAGGACAAGGCTGAGAGTGTAAACCAGAATGTGTAAGTTCTGCATAGGGTTCAGAATGCCCACTTTGCATTGTCTAGATGATTGATGACTGTCGAATCTCTATTGATGCAAATTCTCCTTGTTAACAGAGCTGAATTAATTCAATACAGTCCATTTTTTTTAATTTAAGTATGGAGTGTGTGATGTGGAAGTAGAATCATATGTGTAGATTAAAAAAGATTTATTAGCTATAATGCTATGGATAGAAACAACAAAATAGTAATAAAACAATGAAATTAGCATATTCTGAATTACAAAAAGTGTTGATAAGGGTTTGTAAAATAAGATAATATAATCAGAATTGCTGGATTCACACTGCAATCTTGATGTTTGGAAAGGGTAAATCTCATTAATAAAAGCAACTTTTAATTAAATTCTCTGGAATTTTTGAGACTGTCCTATAATTATATCTTCCCTTTCCTCCCTTCCCTTTCCTCCCTCCATTTCCTGCCATACACCCCTCTTTTCTCTCTTTCAACTTTGTGGCCTCTTTTCATTAATGATTATGGTGTGTATAGATCAGATTAGGTTCCTAAATATAACTTGTTATGTCTGTGTAATGTTACTTGCACTATGTTTTCATGGAAGAACATTTGGTATTGGAAAAAGACTTGACAAATCATTGCTCAATCAAGTCTGTCTAACCCAAGACCTACAGGCCGTAGATGACTCAGAACAGTTGTGAAAGACACACAATAGAAAGTATAAATATAGTTTTATAATTATGTTTTCTGTACTTTCTTTTAAATTTTTTATTTTACATTTTCATAAATGTACATATTAATACATAAAGTAATTTGACCTTATTCATCTCTCCTCCTCTTCCATTCCTACAAAACTATTCTCCCCCAAAAGTCCCTCTCCTAACTACTATAATGTCTGTGTTGTTCTTTGCCTTCTTCACCTTTTTTAAACTACTGGTTTTGATTACAATTGTTGTATGAGCATGAACAGTTATTACTCACTTGAGCACGAGCAATAGAGCAGTGTTGCTGTACCTGATTGAGAACATAGCATAACATACCTGATGGTTGAATGTCTTTCTGTACACTGCAAATACGTGTTGCTCTGATTGGTTGATAAATAAAACTGTTTGGTCTATAGCGAAGCAGCTTAGAGGCATGCAGGAAATTCAAAGGGAGAGACAGGAAGAAGGAAGGGGAGACACCAGGAGATGCCCAAGGAGCAACATGTAGTGGGACTCAGGTAAAGCCATGGAACATGTGGCAATACATAGATTAATAGTTATGGGCTAATTTAAGATACAAAAGCTAGCTAGCAAAAAAGCTTAAGCCAAGGTCATGCAGTTATAATTAATATAAGCCTCTGTGTGTTTAGTTGGGGGATGCGAGTGAGAGAGATTTGTCCCAACTGCTGGCAGGCTGGGACATAGGAAACCATCCAACTACAAATAGTGCTAAAAGGTGGGGCAAGAGTTTCCAAATAAAATCTGAGTAAGCTTTAAAAAAAATGATTCTAAAATGGAGCTAAAAACAGCTTCCTAGTTGTCTCTCTTAGGCCAGCTGCAGCCTGTGGGCTTGAGCTACTCTATGGCAGGTAGATGGTGTGCAGGCTTGACCTGCAGCATGGCATATTCCTGCCATAGTACACAGAGGCATCTTCAAGCTGCACATTATGCTGCATGGTAGATTTAGCCTTTGCTAGTACAGACAAAAAAAAAAGGTTTCTGGGCTATACACTACTTTGATCGAAGCATAGAAGCATAGCCCCACTGTCTCCCAGAGTCAGCAGACAGTATGGTTCCTAGAGCTGGCAGTGAATTGTCTCTACCATGTTGAAAAGCTGAGATGGGCAGAGTCAGCTGCCAAGGCTGCTGCTTCGGTACTAACCATTGCAGTTTAAAGCAATAGATTCACAATAAGGCAGATTCAGATGGAATAAGGCTTTAAATGGTTTACAATATGTGTAAAAATGTACATAGGCTTGGAAGAGAGAAGAAAATGAATACAGACAGTTATATAAATAAATAGTTTTTAAAATAAAGTCTTTAAAGAGACAGTAAAGATAATATAAAAAGCTACATAAAGATGGAAATTACACAGAGTGTCTGGATTATATTGTCTTTGGGATTTTTAACTGCAAAGAGACATTTGATTGTAAAAGCTGCTGAGTTAAATCAATATGTGTACTTTAAAGATATCTTGATTTCAAAATTTATGTCTAAGGATATGTTGCTTTGCAAAACAGGTCCTGCTTTTGTTTCCACAGAAGATGAGAACCTATGGATTGCTTCCAGGCTAATATGGTTTGATCAAGGAAGACCTCCTGAGAAGTCTTTGGATGTTCCAACATCCAGAACAGCTTCAAGGCAACTAGCTCAGACAATGCAGCCTCACAGACTACTCTAGTCAAGACTTGACCATAGTTCTTAATTTTCTGAGGAACCCCATAAGACTACTAGTGCCCCCAATCAGCAAGAAGTAGCCTAGAAAACTGTGCCCATATTCCCAAAAAAAATTGTATTATGGATGTTTGTCTTTGTTTAGGTTGTTGGTAACAAATTGTTATTGGTCATAGTCAATCTCTTCCTAAAGGAAGAAAGGGGGATATGATATAAAAATATAGGATATAGAGATAATAGGATGAAAGGGTAGGTTATTGAATCTTTTAAAGAGCAACAACTTGTCTGAAATGTTTTACATTGATATGGATTTTAGTTTATTGATACAAATTTAAAGTTAGTTTTGTTATACTGTATAGCTGGAGTTTTTTCCTATATCCACCCAGCTCTTGCAGCCACTCAGACCCAAGTAAACACACAGAGACTTATATTACTTATAAACTGTATGGCTGTGGCCGGCTTTTGCTGTCTAGTTCTTATATCTTAAATTAACCCATTTCTATAAATCAATAAGTTGCCACATGGCTTGTGGCTTACCAGTACTTTTACATCTTACTTCCTCTGTGTCTGGCTGGTGACTCCTGATTCAGCCTTCCCGTTCCCAGAATTCTCTTTGTCCTCCCTATACTTCCTACTTGGCTACTGGCCAATAAGCACTTTATTTATTAGCCAATCAGAGCAACACATTCACAGCATACAGAGGGATATCCACAGCAATACTGCATGTATATTTCTACTCTTGTTTAAAGTATTTTGTTTGTGCAACTCATTTGAAATTGTAGTGTATAGTTGAGAAATACAGATTAATAATTAGTCATCTATGATAATCAAACTTATAGTCATGTTGGTTAAGTTTTCTAAGTATGCATAGATATATTTCAATTAGGTAGGTAATCTTAAAAATCTTCAAAGACCTACAGAATATGGCATTTAAAATGTTTTGGAAACTTAGACTTTCTGGACAGTGAGATACATCTGCTTCTGGCACCACCAATTTACTTCAAAGACAAATGAACATGGAAGACACTCTATATGGAGTTTATGTTCTTCTTGGCAAAAATAGCCATTTGGATAGGAAATTGTTCTTGCCTGGACTGCTTGACAAAATGCTGTACTGACTGGACAAGCAGGACCCATGGGAAGGTGACCACTGAACTTTGCAAGATGAGATGTCCTTCAGGTTCCTGCTTCACAGAGGAGACTGCCAGACATTCTACAAGACACAGAAAAAAATGACTGAGAGACTAGGCCTATGGGCTGAATATGGATACCCCAACATTATAGAGGAACTTTGGGTAATTGTCCAGGCAGGCAGCTGTCTCTGTCATTTCCAGAATTTTGGAAGTTGCTTACAATGCATTCCCTGTTTATTTAGGTAATACTATATATCCTTCTGGGGTTTTTGATGTAGTTGAAGACTAGATAGTTATAATTATAATTTTCCTTGGTATATTAGATATAAAATCTTAGACTCACAAATATAGGATAGATAGAATTTTTTTAATTTTACAAAATACAAATAGACTACATATTGCAACTACAATTCTTGCTTGATAACTGTATCGTTATATGTAATTTTAGTAGGTTAAAGTTAAAACCTTCCTTATGTTAAGTAAAAAAGGGGAAGTGATTGGGGGAATGTCTTTCTATAAGCTGCGAATATGTGTTGCTCTGGTCAGTTGATAAATAAAACTGTTTGGCAAGACAGCTTAGAGGCATGCAGGAAATTCAAATTGAGAGACAGGAAGAAGGAAGGGAGATGTCAGGAGATGCCCAAGGAGCAACATGTAGTGGGACTCAGGTAAAGCCATGGAACATGTGGCGATACATAGATTAATAGTTATGGGCTAATTTAAGATATAAGAGCTAGCTAGCTAAAAGTTTGAGCTCTAGCCATGTAATTATAATTAATACAAGCCTCTGCATGTTTACTTGGTGGACTCGAGTGGGAGAGATTTGTCCCAACCATCAGCAGGCTGGGACACAGGAAACCATCCAACTACATATACCACTGACAAATCTGATTTCTTCTGCCCCAAGAACATCAACTGCCTAGAGCTCCTCTGGGACGGAGGGTCCCTTCCCCACTCATGATGAGTTGCTGAAAGGCTCAGTCATGTGCTGAATTTTTGCACCTAAGCACAATTGCTGTGAGTCCATAAGTCCATCATTCATGCATGTCATGTTGGCAGGACAAGTTTTCAATACTTCTGATTCCGCAGCTCTTCTGTTGTTTCTGTGCCCTGTTCCATGATATTCAGTGATACTTAGTTGTAGTGATATACACATTAGTTAGAAAGAGACAAGCACTCAAGAGTCATTAAACTTATCACTTTGACCTGCTACAGGTCTCTGTCCTCTCTGCCCTCTTCCAGATACAGGCTTCTTCCATCCTAAGAAAATAAAGCTGCTCCTATCCCTTTCTCCATGGCTTGGTCTTCTGGTTTTCCTGGGACTTTCAATTATTTGTCTATGACAGGCAATTATCTAGGCCTATAATCCCCTAGATAATTACCAGCACCCTGTTACACTGTTGACATGTAACACATGTAACTCTGAAACTGATAGAGCAAAAATAAGAACAATGTAAGCATGAATAGGGATTTTCTGAATAAGACTTCATTGCTCAAGAAATCAAACTAATAATGGACAAATGGGACAATATTATGAATTGAGAATTTTGTGAACTGCAATAAAATTGTTAATTGAATACTCTATATTTTGTGAAACATCACAAAAATACTGTTGGCGTCTTAACAAGTTCATACAAAACAAATTAATGAAAATCTCCAAATTGTAGTGGATATCTGTTCTACCCATGACCTTGAAGTACATCCCCTAGAGATGTAGCCGATAACTGTTCTACCTATGATCTTGAAGTACAGCCCCAGAAGCATGGCCTTCAGACTGGAGAAGCATGCAGCTAGTTTTCTTCTGTCCCTCATGGTCTCAGATGGTGCAGATTGATTCAGGCAACAGAACAGCGTGGGACAGTACCTCAGCCTTCTAGGTACAGTTCTCCTATTCTGTTTAGTGAGTTTTCTTTCCTGATAAATTCCTTTTACCCTTTAAGCAGATTCCTGTGGATTTCTCATTATACCCAATTTTATTAAATTGAAATACTAAGGGCCTTCCAAATTACTTGATGTATAAGGACACTTGTCACTAAGCCTGGTGATCTGAGTTCAACGCCTGAATTAACACGACAGAAGGAAAAGAATCCACATGTACACTGCAGTTTACTCACCCCTGCCAGCACACAATGCACATACACATCATAAAGAAAAGCATTAACATGTTAAAAACATATATGTTAAAGATCGATTGCTATACAAATGCCATAAAAAATCTATTAGAGATTAAATGTCTGCTGAACATTAAATCTACTGGATGTTTTTGTTTGTTTGTTTGTTTTCCACAACCTGTAACATCTTGACTTCAAATACAGACTGGCCTGTATATTTTTTGTTGTATGCACTTGGTTTGATGATTTTGAGCAAGTCATTAACATACACTAATGAAAATATGCTGGTTTTGATTGAGTACCATACTTCTCATAATTTTCATGCACATTAATAGAGATTTTTCAGCTCTTCACCTTAAGTCCTGTTATTAAATGGATCAAGTAGTAGGCACTGGAATTCTTTATTCAATTTGCAAAGCTTTCCAAAGGATGCTATTGAAAGGAAAGTGGAATACATTTTCTCTTATTTAAAGAAATATAAGTGCATCATTCAAATGTAGTCAGATACAGAGTTTTAAATTTTGGGGTGTGTTATGGGCTTTCTCTGTACCTATAATGACTGAGGAAATCAGATTTAATGAAGAATTGCTTTGTGGATAGATTAGAATAGAGACAGCCTCAGGCATAAAATGCCAGGGGAGCTTGGCTTATGTTGATGGAATGGATGAGTCTCACCATAACTCTTTAGTGTTGAGAGGGAATAGGAACCCTAGATCTTCAGCATTATGCGACATTTTAAGACCATAATGCAATAATTTTGAGGTGTGACTCCTAGGAGACATAGTGAAAGCTTCATAAATGAACACTGGTTACTAATGAATAAAAATTCTGAGATGCTTAAATTCAAATGTGGCTTCCACCACTTAACATCTGTGTCATTTGGAAAATTTTACTTAATTGTAGAATTTGTTTCCTAATTGGTGAAATGAGATCATATCTCAGTTCAATGGAATATGATCATAAAATGTGAAAATTCCCACCTTATGCCTAAACTGATGTTTTGATGTTTGGCTTTACCAGAGATCTCTGGGCTATCTATTTTCCGCTTCTTAGTTACCCAAACAGTGTCAGGAATGGGTTCCTTCTCATGATATAGGCCTTACATCAAATCAGACATTAGTTGATTAGTCCCACATATTCTGTGCCACCATTGTCCTAGCATATTTTGTTGACAGGATAAATATTAGCTGAGTAGATGTCCATGTTTCACTTTTAGTAGTCTATACAGTACCTTCCCACACGAAAGAACGCAGATGTGAGAGCTCCATGTAGGTACCACCTTAACTTCTCCATATTCAATGAGTTGTGTGGGTATTCTCCTAGGCAATGGGGGGCCCCAAATGTTAGTTTGCAGAAATCAATCTTTTGTCTTAGCAAGAGCCAGGTTGGAGATTTCCATGGCCAATAATTAAATTAAATTGGATGCTTCCAAGACCCAGCACCGGAAGCCTCACCTGATTACAAGAGATTATGAGTTGAGACTCTTATCCTCCATTACCGGGAGTCGTCATAAGGATCACCTTTGTAGATTCGAAGAAATTTCCACTACACTAGGTTTCCATATCACATCCCAATGACTGACCACAATTCCAGTCTTCTGTTCCTAGACTTCGTCCTTCCACCCCATCTGTGGTAGTTTGTATTTGGCACCCGCAAGCTCATGGGGAGTGGCGCATTTAGGAGCTGCCGCCCCGTCGGAAGAAGAGCGGTTTTGTTGCAGGTGCCTGTGTGATACATGTTTTCAATCCAGACCCTGAGGCTGGAGGGCACACCTTTAATCTTGGTCACACCTTCTGTTGGAAGTGTGGCACAGTGGGGGCAGACTTTGAGGTCTTTTACTCAGTCTTCACTGTGTGGCAGTCAGTTGATTTCCTGTTGCCTGCAAGATGTAGCAGTCTCAGTTCCAGCACCACCTCCGCCTGTGCACTGCCATGCTCCTGCCGTGATGATAACTGAACCACAGAAACTCTAAGCAAGCCCTCTCATTAAATATTTTCTTTACACAAGTTGCCATGGTCACCGTGTTTCTTCACAGCAATAAATCCCTATGTAAGACTGTTGGAATTTCTGGCCACTCCCCTAGCTACAGGACTATACATGCGCAGTTCAGTAGTCAAGTAAGGGGCCTTACGTCCTACGTAATCTGTTTGCTGTATGATCCCATAATTTTCACACAGTGTGATCACGAAATTTATGTGCATGCTTGGCATAGCTCCGTAAGCCCATATGCGCATGTGCAGGGGAATCCATAGGAATCCCCTTCTACTCCCCTGCTTCTCTTCACCTGTCTCCTCAGGTCTGGTCATGTTCTGTCCTATCCCTCCCTTCTCCTAATAAAACTCTGTTGTCATGCCTCATGGCTTTTCTTGCATAGTAACAGCACCGCTTAATGAATAACATTGCGCGCCTCATTAAAACCAACAAAGACAACCCCCAACTTAATCACCCCTCTCATTCACACGATTGTGCATAAAATCTATCCTATTTCCCCCTCCCAGGTGGATACCTGTGTCCCCCATAGACCTGTCTTCTGTACCAAGCCCCTGGATCTACAGACTGCAGTTTGGTTATCATTTCTTAATGGCTTATATCCCCTTATAAGTAATACAAGCACTTTTATGATTCTAGGTCTAGGTTGCCACACTCAAAATTTTTTTTCTAGTTTCATTTTTTTGCCTGCACATATCATGATGTTATTTTATTAACTGCTGAGGATTATTCCATTGTGTAAATGTACCACATTTTCTTTATCCATTTTTCTGTTGAAGATTATCTAATTTGTTTCTAGTTTCTGGCTGCTATGAATAAAACTGCTATGAACATGTTTGAGCAAGTGTAGTAGTAGGATGGAGCATCCTCTGGGTGTAGACTCAAGATATTATAGCTGGGTGTAGATGTAATCAACTGTCTTATAAATAAGAAACACAGAACCAATGCAAAGAAGAAAGCCAAGAGGTCAGAGCTAAGAGCTAAAACCTTACCCTTCCTCCTGCAGTGGTCCTACCTCTCCGAAGGAGCCGCTACTTCCTGTGTTAAAGTCTTTATATAGTCTCTGTTCTGCCTTCTCATTGGTTGTAAACCCAACCACAGGACTGCCTCATCACGGCCTGTCTGTATAGACCTCCAGGTGTTCTATGGTTGGTATTGAGATTAAAGGCATGTGTATCCAATGCTGGCTGTATCCCTGAACACACAGAGACTTACCTAGCTCTGTCTACCAAGTGCTGTGATCACAAGCGTACACCACCACTGCCCTGCTTTCCTATGGCTTGCTAATAGCTCTGACCCCCAGGCAACTTTATTTATTAACATACAATTAACATTTTGGTACAAAAGAAAAATATCACCATAGCTGGGTCTTTACACGGGTGGATTCCCAACATCCTGAACAACTGACACATTGATTTTCACAGTTGCTATACAAGTTTGAATTCCCACCAGCAAGGAAGGAGTGTTCCCTTTGCTTTACATCCTCATCAGAAGGAGCTGTCACTGTGTGATAGGATTAAAGTGGAATTTCCAAGTAGTTTTGATTTGCATTTCCCTGATGGCTAAGGATATTGAATATTCTAAGTATTTCTCAGCCATTTGAGATTCTTCTGTGAAAATTATCTGTTTAGATCTGTACCCAACTTTTAATTGGATTATTTTTTTGTTGTCTAGTTTCTTGAGTTCTTTATATATTTTGATATTAACCCTCTATCAGATGTAGAGTTGGTTAAAGAAATAATCCCATTCTGTAGGCTGCCACTTTGTTCGATTGACTGTGTACTTTGCCTTACAGATTTTCTCAGTTTAATGAGGTCCCATTTATTAATTGTTGATCATAGTGCCTGTGCTATTGGTGTTCTCTTCAGAGAGTTGCCTCTGTGCCAATACATTTGAGCGTTTTTCCTACTTTCACTTCTGTCAGGTGTTGTGGAATAATCAATGTGGCCTCAAATAAATTTGACAATGTCCCTGTGTTTCTATATTATGGAATAATTAGAGTAGTGGCATTAACTCTTCTTTGAAAGTCTGGTAGAATTTTAGGCTAAAACCTTCTGGCTCTGAGCTTTTATGGTTGGGAAATTTTAATGACTTCTTTTATTTCATGTGTAGGTTATAGGTCCATTTAGATTATTTATCTGATTGTGACTACATTTTGGTAGGTGGTACCTTTAGAGAAAATTATTAATTTCTTTTAGATTTTCCGTTTTTGTGGCATATAGGTATTTGAAGTATGACCTAATGATTCTTTGGATTTCCTGGTGTCTATTGTAATAAACTAATTTCCTTCTGATTTTTTTTTTAATTTGGACATTCTCTCTCTGTCTTTTGGTTAGTTTGGATAAGAGTTTGTATATCTTGTTTATTTTCTAAAAGAACCAACTCCATTTTTCATAGAATTTTTGTGAATTTTTTTCTTTGCTTTCATTTTATTTATTTCAACCCTCAGTGTTAATATTTCTTTACATCTACTCCTTTGGGTGTGATAATTTTGTTTTGTTCTAGATCTTTGACATGTGCTCTTAAGTTACTATTATGAGATCTTTCCAATTTCTTTATGTATAAACTTTGTGCTATGAACTTTCTTTTTAGTACAGTTTTCATTGTGTCATAGAAGTTTGGGTATGTTGTGAATTCATTTTCATTGAATTCTAAAACATCTTTAATTTCTTCATTTCTTCCTTGAGGCAGTGGTAATTCAGTTGAGAGTTGTTAAATTTCCATGAATGTTTAGGCTTTCTGTTTTTCTTGATACCAGGCTTTAAATGCAGTCATCTGATAGTATTCAGGGAGTTAATTCAATTTTCTATTATGTGTTGAGACTTGTTTTGTGACTAAGTATAAAGTCAGTTTGGAGAAAGTTCCATGAGGTGCAGAATAGAAAGTATATCCTCTTGTGTGTAGTTGGAAGATTTCCTTTGTCCTCCCTGGCCCGTGGTTGGGACAAATCTCTTACCCACAGTCCTACAACCTTTTATAAAATAATCACACAGAGACTTAATATTAATTATAACTGCTTGACCATTAGCTCAGGCTTATTACTGACTAGCTCTTACACTCAATTTAACCCATAATTCTTATCTATGTTTAGCCACATGACTTGGTACGTTTTCTCAGTTCTGCCTTGTCATTTTGCTTCCTGTGTCTGCTGGTGACTCCTGACACAGCCCTTCCTCTTCCCAGAATTCTCCTTGTCTGCTCACCACCCCCATACTTCCTGTCTGATTATTGGCCAATCAGAGTTTTATTTATCAACCAATCAGAGCAACACATATTCACAGCACACAGAACATCCCACAACACTTGTGCTTGGGTGAAATATTCTATAAATATCTGTTGGGTTCATTTGGTCTGTAACATCTGTTAATGCCAGTATTTTTCTGTTTAGTTTTTATCTGGATGCCCTTTACTTTTGTAATAGTGGGGTTCTGAAGTCTCACACTATTAGTGTATAAAGGTCAATATGTGATTTAATCTGTTGTAATGAGTCTTTTCCAAATATGGGTGACTTTGTGTTTGGGGCATGGTTAGAATCCAAATGGCATCTTGATGGATCTTTCCTTTGATGAGTGTATAGTGTCCTTCCCTATCTCTTTTTATCAGTTTTGGTTTGTGATTTATTTTGTTAGACATTAAAATGGCTGCACCAGCTTGCTTCTTGTGCCCATTTAGTTGAAATATCTTTTTTCAGCCATTTACCCTGAGGTAATGTCTATCCTTGATATTGAGGTTTGTTTCCTGGATGCAGCAGAAGGATGTATCCTATTTTTGCATCCATTCTACTAGTTTATCTTGTTATTGGTTAGTTGGTATCATTGATATTGAGAGCTATCAATGGTCAGTGGTTGCTGGTGA
The DNA here is from genome assembly GCA_902168425.1 of Peromyscus attwateri. Classification (NCBI taxonomy): domain Eukaryota; kingdom Metazoa; phylum Chordata; class Mammalia; order Rodentia; family Cricetidae; genus Peromyscus; species Peromyscus attwateri. Next base: position 840 of record CABHPP010139398.1, on the reverse strand, counting down.
TGGTGGTACATTTGTGTGAGTATGTGCATGCCCCCTTCTTTTGATTTTGTTGGTGTGACATTTATTTATTCACTGTGTTTTTCTGTGTGCAATTAACCTCCTTAAGTTCGACTTTTTCTTCTAGAACTGTCTGTAGGGCTGGGTTTGTAGATAGATAGTGTTTAAATTTTACTTTGTCATCTATAGTGACTGAAAATTTTGCTGGGTGAATAGTCTGAACTATAATGGGTGGTCTCAGAGTCTGCAGCACATCTGTCCAGGCCCTTCTGGCTTTTAGAGTATCTAAAGAGAAGTCAGATATAATACTAATAGTTCTGCTTTTATATATTACTTGGCATTTTTGCCTTGCTGCTATTAATAGCCTTTCTTTGCATTATCTGCTTAATGTTTTGATTATTATTTTGTAGGGCATGTTCTTTTCTGGTCCAATATGTTTGATATTCTGTATGCTTTTTGTCCCTTTATAGCTATCACCTACTGTAGTTAGGAAAATTTTCTTCTCTGATTTTGTTGAAAACATTTTTCTGGACTTTTAAAGTTGGGTTTCTTTTTTTCCTACTTAAAGTAGAAATGATTGATTGTTTTTCATATATAAAAGTTTATATTCATGATTCCTTCAAGTTGTTTTTTATAAGATTACCTTTTGAGATATATAATAAAATAATTGATCCTTTATTTGTAACCACAAAATGTAGGCTGCCAGTTAAAGAGCTGGCTGAGAAAAATGCCTTATTTGCTTACAGTTTGTTAATCTATAACAAATTGGTCATGAATGTATGTGGGTTCTAGGGGATAATTTCGTTTCCACCTGTAATATATAAAATCTCTAGTTATGTAAAG